>BJBW01008247.1:1704-99182 GCA_004320125.1 Scolopax mira
TCTTTCCCCTTTCGATTGCATCATGCGGGTTCCCAGCGAGCTGGGGGAGGTAGCTGGGCCGGGGGTTGGTTGGTGGCGGCTGGGAGTTGGGCTGGGGGGGGAAACGGAGGGAGCCCGGCCCGGGAGGGTTCTCCTCAGAGCGGCCACCGCGCTGCGCTCCCCGGCCGGGCGCTGAGAGATTGCCCCGGCTGGGGCTGCTCGGTGCCGGGAAGAAAGCTCGGGGGTCTCCTCCGCGTTGACAGTATCTTCTTTTCTCTCCCCCTTTTTCCCCATCCTAAATCCTTGCAAGGGAAAAAAAAAATAAAAAAAATTACTATTAATGATAACGCCGGGGATGAGAGCTAGCCGCGGGACGGGGTGGATGTCGCCGGGGACGGCGTGGGGACTCCCCGGGATGTGTCCCCCTCGCTCGCCATCCCAAGCTCGTGTAATGAGCTCCCCCCCGCTCCCCGCGCCGTCCTGTCCCCGTCCCCGGGGCTGCTCCCGTCGGGTTCGCAACCCGCCCGGCTCGGGTCCGGTGTTGGGGGAAGCCCGCGGAGGTAATCGGTAGATTAACCCGGGATTAACCTTGCTAAATGCTGAACAGCGGCAGGCGGACCGGGATCCCCTCGGACTGCGTTGCGAGAGGGTGATTGCCAAAAAAAAAAAATGAAAAAGAAAGGGAGGTGGAGAGGCGGCAGAGGGGTGCCCCGCTGCGGGGGAAGCCGCGGGTCGGGCTGAGGGCACCCCGCGGTTCGCAGCATCCCGGGAGGGAACCCCCGAGGAAAATTAGCCCGAGCGTTTCCCAACCCCTCCTCGCGGGGTAAAACAGAAATAATAATAATAAGCAAACGGGAGCCTGGCGAGGATGCTCCCGCCAGCGAAGGTCGCGTTTCATTGACGGGACCGCCGAGGGGACGGCAGAACAGCCCGCGGCGGGGCAGGGCAGCCCCGGTTCCCGGCTGCGAACGCTGCGGCGTCCCCGGTTCCCCCCCCCCCCCCCCCCCCCCCCCCCCGCCGCCGGGGAAGCCCCAACGTGAGAGCCCGGAGCGGCGGCCCCGCTCCCCGACCGGCCCCCTCCCCGCCAGCGGCGCCGAAGGGGTTAACCGCACGCTCTCAATAGGGCTTTATTTTTTAAAGAAATTTATCAGATTTTTACAGGGGGACCAGAAAAGGGTTCTCGCTTTTCCACAGGCTCCGTCCAAACAGAGTCCAGGGCTAAAAATACAAAATTTTGTATAAATTGGACTCCATTCGAAACTTCTCCCACATAAAGGTCCTCTTTGTGCTGCCCTGGAAATGGTGTACAAATAACTCTTTATTAATGCCACAAAAAGGACTTTAATTATATTTACGCAGATCAAGAAACAGGGTCACCTGAACATCTGAAATTCACAACCGCGCTTTTGTTTCAAAATAAACACACGCACTCACAACCCGGCACCGGGGCGCGGAGCTGCTGCGCTCCCAGCTATTCTCCCCGCTCGGGATGGGGTTTTTGGGGGGACATCCCCACCGCTCCCCCCTCCACCCCCCTCCCCGCGGCTCCATCCACCTCCTCGCCGACAAAAGCCCCCGGAGCATGTGGGAAAGTTATTAAACCCTCTCCAATCTGGAGATTTACTTAGGCAAATTGCAGCCTTTCTAGTAAATTCAGCCTGAGCGAAAAAGAAAGGGAAAAAAAAAAAAAGAATAAAGGTTAAAAACTGCCAGGGGAGGTAAAGGTAGAAGTAAAATAGAGGAGGAGGAGGGGGGCGGAGGGCACCGGGGCGGCGGGAAGAGCAGGCGCGCCGCGGGAAGCGCCGGGCGCCCCGTCGGTGCGAGCCGGGCTGTGCGGGAGTGGGATGTTAGGGTTACCCCACTCTACCCCGTTTCTATCCCTTACCCCGACCGGGTTCCCCCCCCAAGCCTTCAGGCGCGACGACCTTCCCCCAGCCTCTCTTCATCTGCTCCCCGCTGCGCCGTGGGGCTCCCCGCCCGTGGGTGCTGCTGGGGCGCGCGGAGACCTTGCGGTAACACCGCATCGTCCCCCCCCTCCCCCCTCGTGTTTTCTCCCCTTCCCCGCCACCCCCCCCCCCCCCCCCCCCCCCCCCCCCCCCCCCCCAACCCTTGCAGGGCTCCTGCTTCCAGTCTTCGCGGCGGGAGAAGTACGGGAACGTGTTCAAGACGCACTTGCTGGGGCGGCCGCTGGTGCGGGTGACGGGGGCGGAAAACGTGCGGAAGATCTTGATGGGGGAGCACCACCTGGTGAGCACCGAGTGGCCGCGCAGCACCCGCATGCTGCTGGGGCCCAACACCGTGGCCAACTCCATCGGCGACATTCACCGCCACAAGAGGAAGGTGAGGTACCCACGCGAGACGGCGAGCCTGGGGAGGAAGGGGGGGGGACGGTGGGGGGAGTGGGGGTGCGGAGCACGGGAACCCCCCTCCCTCCTCTTGCCCTCCTCTCCTTCCACCACCCACCCCACCCCCACTCCCCGCGGAAACCTCGTGTGTGGGATGTCCCGCGTGGGCCCCCCGCGTGTCCCCGCTCGATGCCTTTGAGGAACTTAAAAGGGCGATGGGGATGAGGGAGGGAGGGAGGGTGGGCTGGGGAGGTGGTGTCACAGACGGGGGCTGCCCCCGCGTAGGTCGCTCCTCAGGACAGAAGTGCTTGCCCCTCTCTCCCTCATCACCCCCCCCCCCCCCGCAACCGCTGGCACGCGTGGCAGGGGCCGCCGTGAGCCTGGCGGGGAGCGCGGCCCCAGAGGGCTCTTAAAAGGGCGATGCGACCGGCGGGCACCGCGCGGCCTGGGGCGGGAGGGAGGGGGAGTGGGGGGGGGGGCAACGAATGCGGCGGTTCCCTCATTTCCAGGCTCCGCCGAGAGGTGTTGTGGGGAGACCCCGCGGGGTTTGTTCTTGTTGGGTGGGTGTCTCATGGCGCTGAGCGTTGCGTTGGATTTCAGGGAAATTGGGAGGTCCCGGGATGAAGAGCAGGGGGGGATACTGAGCTGGTTGAGAGGAGTTGAGACCCTCCGCAGCCTTGCCTTGTCTCACCCACTCAGTGGTCCTGGGGTAAGACCCTCATTACAGAACTTGTGGTGGGCAGGTAGCACAGGACAGCTTAGTTTCAGGGGGTGTTGAGCCCCAGCAGAGGTGGGGCATCATCCTCGTGTCCCCCCATCAGCAAAGGCGGTGGCAAAGATGACAGCCTGCACGGATGATGGCTTTTACATCCCGTCTTCCACGGGAGGCACTTTACCAGCTGGGTCAGGGCTTGCAGTGGATTTGGGGTGAAGGTAATGTGCCTGCCCCCCTCTCTGTGGTGCCCAGACAGCGTTCCTGGCAAGGGGAGTGTGGTACCCAGCACCAAGAGGCTGTCCCAGTCCCTGCCCTGAGGGCTTCTCTCTCTGCTCCAGCAGGATTTCCTATTTGGGCGTATATATTTCTATAAAATTCCTACCAAACCCAGTCCCTCGCTCTTTCCTCTTGGGGGAGAAGACGAGAAAACAAACACCCCGTGACACCCATTAGTCATGTTTTTTAATGTGCTGGTGGCCGAGTCTTGAGCGCTACCACCAGAAACGCCGTGTCAATCCCTACCTCTCTTTGCTTGGGCTACTTTTTTTTTTTTTTTCCCCTTTTCTTAAGGAGGGGAAATATTTTTTCCAACCTTGCTGTCAAAGAGAAAGGGCGATAGTTCATGGGGCTCCTTCCATCATGGACCATAATTTGTGGCAGGAGAGGTGCGAGGAAACGGGGAGCAATGCTGTTTCCTCCGGCAACAGGAGGAAGGCAGCAGCTTTCGTTCCTATTTATTTCCTATTAAGGGAGGTTTTTAGCAGCAGCTGCCAGCAATTTGAAGGTGCTTCTACACTCCTTTGCTGCTTCTTTTGTCTTCTGCACAGCAAGATAATTTTTTGCTACTGAACAGTGGGTAGCTGAAGGCCTTTGGTTGCGATTGCTTTCATAAAACCGTGGAGTTCAGACCTCAGGAACAGAACAGACACTGGGGGAGGCGAGGAGAGCGTGGGTTATAGGAACAGGGTCATGGAAAAGGGAGGCCTGACCTCTGTGGTATCCTGATGGACTTGTAATTTGTACCACAGCTCAAATGGGGAGTAGCAGCACCAGCAAGGAGCAATACAAGCAGCATAGAAAAGGGAGAGCCTCTCTCCCTTGTTATTTATACCTGATTTTCTCACTTTTGTCTTTTTACCTAGTGGGAAACCTATGTTCCACCCTAAACTATGAATCCCAATGCTTCCAGATTTTCCTGAGCCCAAGTTTGATCTGGATCTCCATTCTCCGCCTCAAAACCCTTTTGCTTTCCCAATTTTTGGCATCACATGTGATCCCAAGCTGGCAAGGATCCTAGTTCTTGCTTAAGGGATGGCTAAAGCCTCCTGAGAACAGGTACTCTGGCAAAACACTGTCCTGGGACGACCCTTGCCAGCTGTGCCTGCTCCTGCTCGCACACCTTGCCTCTGCTTTGAGCTCTAGCATGCCCAAGAGCATAACAGCAGGACCGGGGATACTAAAGTAGCTAAGTTTTTTTAGGCTTTTTTTTTAACTTTCTCTCTCAGCACTGTGGGGTTGGGTACGCTGGGCTCAAACGTTTCCCTTCCCTTTGAAAACGGGACATTATTCTGACTGCTTCAGTTGGTCCCCTCTCAGTTACTGTTTCCACGGGGCTGAGCATCTCACAGGTCACGCACCCTTGGGTGCTTCCCAAGCCCGGCAGCTGCTTGAATCGTCTTTTCCCTTACACAAACCATCCCCCCCCCCGATCAAGTGAGTTGCGCATGTGGAGATAAGGTGAACCTGCTTCTAAGAGGAAGAAAATAGATCATTTTGTTCTTGGTGAGATTGCGATGACCAGATTAAAGCTTTTTCCAGGCCAGGTGCCTTCTACCAGCAGAAATTGCCGGTGTCTTTTGAGTTCATTAGCTCTGAGCTTTTGTTGCTGTTCTGCTGCGCTGACTCCCTACCCTGCTGCTGAGACTGAGAGAAGCATGAGATTTAAGATCTAAACTTGCTCCTTCTCAGTAGAAGTTTTTCTCTCAGGTACCCAGTCCATAGACCCTCTGGGGAATGGAGGAAAGAACCTGTTGGCAGAATACCGTAATTTTCCCAGACTTCACCAACTTTCATAGTAAGGGTGCTATTATTAATAGAAATAGTAAAAGAATCGGAGCATTCTGAAAGCTCCATGGAAAAAAGCAGTAGAATTTCCTGGGAAAATTTTTAGGTTGTTGATAATTCAGTTTAAAGCATTGTGGAGCTGCCTGGAGCAGCAGCTCCATCTACCTCAAATTCTGTTTTGTACCTCGTCTCTGAGCTTGAGCCTTCACCTGCTCTTAAGTGGCTTTTCCTATGATCTTGCCAGAAATTTTACATGAGGTATAATTTTTTTGTGAGACTGGTCGTGAGGGACCTAGACAACATGACAAAAGATGGAGCATGAAACTCCATGTGCTCATCCTCTGCTGCAAATCCAGCCAATTGGGGTCATTTCTAGCTCTTGTTCCACCAACCCTTACACGGTCACCATCTGTGATAAGTCCTTGTCATCTCTCTAAAAGCCAGTGGAGTTGCACTTATTTGCAGCAGCAATGGCAGATACTATTTCATCATTTCCTGGCAATTGAGCTGTGATCTCTTGATGGGACAGATTGCCACTGAAATGTGAAGACAAGCTCTAGCAAAGAGTTTTAAACCCAACATGTTCTTGCATGATGTTTCTGCTTGCTTGCCATTGAAATCAAGCTGTTTTGCTAGCCACATACTGCAGAGCTTTCCAAAGAGATTTAGCTTTTCAATGTAACTTCAAGACCAGCAAACCACAGCTGTCACTGCTGGATCTTCTGTAGGACACTTTGCCCATGACGGTGATGGGATCAGAGCTGGAAGAGACAACTCAGGTGCTGGAGCTCTTATCTCAGGTTTGCTGCTTCGCTACCTCAGCTCCTTCAGAGGATCTTGTACAGATTCAATATCCCCTTCCATAAAGCAGATGAATATCCTCTTCTCCATCCCAGAGGCTTTAATCCCGTATCTGTTGATAAAGGACTCCAAGACGCACATGTGGAAGGTGCTCAGGAGGAAAAAAGCTGTATTAACGAGCTGGTAGCTATGGCAGCTCTCTGCTTTCTCATCCCCTATTTATTAAAGCTCCCCTGCAGGAAGCTGTCAAAGTTAATATAAAGCGGAGAAAACTTCCCTCTTTTGGGAAATGAACTCTCCAATTATTAGGGAGGAGGTCTCTGGGTATAAAGTCAACTTTGCCCAGGGACGTGACAGCTTGTGGGGTTGGATGGAAGGTGAGAATGGGGCTAGGAACAGGGCCTGCCTGCGTCAGGGCTATCACTTTATTGCAGATGTCATCAGTGTTGGCTCTGTCCTTGGCCTGAGATGAAGCTGGTTGATAAGAACAGTTTACAGGTAGTAAACAAAAGCAACCCAAAACTTCTCAGCCTCCCTTCTGAGATAAATATCTACTGAGAGGCTGTTACTGCTGTTGGGTCACGGAGTTTATATTGATGTCAGAGAACCTGGGCCACCCGTGCTGCAGTGAAGGCAACTTGTTCCTCTGTGGTGGCATTTTTGTCTCACTTTATCACTTTACAGGTTACTGGGATGAGCATCCATGTTACTCTCTCATCTGGCTGAGCATGGACATGTCTTTGCTCTGGCTTTTTGGTGTCAGATCCCTGCCTTTCTCCAACTCATGTCATTCCTTGGTGTCAGATGTGACATTGTCTTGATGGAGGGGAGCTCATGCCCTCCTACAGTATCTCATGGGGAAGAGGTAACCAGGAACCATGATTGGCTGACAGTGAGTCTTGCTCCACACTTCTGTCTGGTGCTCTTGTTTTGGTGGCACAACCGTGCCACCTGTGTTGTATCCTGCTCTAGCCTAGCTGTTCACTCAGTCCTCACATCTCGCCCTAGATCTGCCCTTGTAGACACCCATTTTTACCCGTGAGCGGCCATTTATACCTGTGAAAACCCTGTGCGGTTGTTCCAAATTTACCATGTGTGTCTTTTGGAAGTGCCAGTCCCTGGGTCAATGAGGTATCCCTGTAATGAAGGCAAAGCAAATCTGTTCTTAAGCATGGGGGTAGTGTGGGCTCTGGTTTTACGGGTGTAAGACCAGTGCGAAGTTGACGTTCAGCAAACAGAGAGGGAGGTGAGCCTGTGCCTCTGCCCGCGAGGGACCCCAGCACCTTGGTGGAAAAGGAAATGGGAATTGGAAACGGTCAGGATGCACGGCCCTTAGGTTTTAGGTCGAGACTGAGGAGCGCCCGGGGCCAGGAAGGAGTTTCCCCGTGCAGGATACGTGCTGCCGGCGTGGGTGTGCTACAGTGCATGGGGAAGGTGGGACTCAGACTTTCCTCGGAAGCATCCAGCCTTGGCAGGAGAGCGCTGGACTTGCCGGGCCTGTGCTCTGTTCCAGCATAGTAATCCCAAAATAGGCACAGCTGACTTAAAAAAAGGAAAAGAAAGAATAAAATAAAAGCAGTCCGTGGGCTGGGTAGACATCCTAGACCCAGAGACTTGGGGAGGAAGCAGACAGTGGTGCAGCGAAACGGCCTGTTTTGTCTCACTGTCCAAAACTACATCATTCATTAACACACCACAATTAATGTTCTGCCTTGGAGGCATACAAGTGTTGAGCTTATTAGCACCAAGTAGAAAGGTCTGAGGCTTTAATATAGTTTGCAAGAGGATTAAGAACACAAAAGGGGCCATAAATTTACAACCAAATATAAACCAGCTGCTGTGGGCTGGACTGGGGGGGAGGGAGAGAGGGAGGGAAGGAGAGAGATGGGGGAGAAGGGCGGGAGGAGGAAGGAGGGATGGGAGGCGGCGGGAATGTACCTTTCATACTACAAAACACCCTGACCCAAGTCATTAAGAGGGCTTTTTTTTAGTTGGTTTTGGGGTGGGGTTTTTTTTTTTAATTTCCACCCAGGCCCGCCCTCTTCTGTGTGACTTGTAAATCCCATAGTGGAAAAGAAACCATCCCCTTCCATCGGAGCCTCCCCCCCCCCTTCCCCCCCCCCCCCCCCAGTCATATCAATCAGCTCGAGCGGGCTGGATTCCAGCTGCCATTGACTGGCCCGGCTCCAGCTCCTTCTCGGCATGTCCGTGTCGGGCTGTTGCCCCATGAGCTTTATTTAACCCATGGGCAAATGCCACTGGAGCCAGAGAAAAGGCTTTCATTGATGGAGGAGGGCTCCCGCTTGCGGTCTTGGGGAAGAATTTGTCAGCTAGGTTGGCTCATTGACTTTAGACCAAATAGCGCTGTCATCTACGGTGGTGTAAATCCAGAGTAATTCCAATGGATTAAAAAAAAAAAAAAGCAAAGCACAGGCGCTCCTGGCTGAAAGACAAATTTCATGCGTTTTCATAGTGCCTTCCATCCCAAAATGACCTGCAAGCTCAGATCCTGCTTTGAGAATCAGTGCTGTGTCTGAGCATGGTTACAGCTCAAGAGCTGCACGATAACCTGTGAGGTGAGCCTCTCCCTTTTTGTGTCATCTGGGATGGAAGCTGTTGTTCTGTTAGACATGGAGAAGATGAGAGCCCTCCTTGGGCTTCAGTGCTATGTGCTGGGTGGAACTGCAATCTGCAGCCCACAGCTCTGCATGGGTTCAGATTCCACTTTAGAGCAGGAATGGGGGATGCCAGGAGCAAATCCCAGACATGGGAGAGAGCTTTTCAGACTCAGTATCCATCCAACACTGTCTTTGTGTAACTTTGTTTTACTACTGCATCATACTCCATTCTTCCAAGCAGCTCGAGCAACCTGCTGAGTTGTGTTTCATAATATCCTGCTCATCCCTCTGGGGACTGAGTGCTTTGTTTCAGATTAATGATGCTCTCCATTAAAAATTACTTCTCAGGTGGCACTTCTACCACTAGATATATGTCTCTGTCAGTCAGCTTGCTCTCAAACTTCCTTCTCCTTAATTTGTAGGGTGGCCTTGGGTCATCTCAGCACTTGTCATTTTCTCTCTGGGCTTAGTTTAAAGTTCAAAAGAGGCCTCTGATAGTCAGAAGGAGCTCATATGTTCAGAAATAGGGACACCTGCACCATCAGCTGTGTGCTCATCCCTATATGATGCACTGAGGTCTTACAAGACCTTACTCGGGATTTTGGTGGCAGAGCTTCTGGAGGAAGTGCTTTTCCAAGCGTCTTCCCCTATTTCTGCCAAGAAACAAATGTATGCTCAGAAAGGTGTATTTATTTCATCTTTGGGACGGAGCAGGCTGAATCATGGGGCAAGGGTTGGACTGCATCATGGGGTGAATGGTTCCCTCTTATCCCCTCTGCTTGTGCTGCTGCCCCTGGTGCTCTGCTTAGTTCCCAGCCCATGGAGCACTTGCCACAACTGAAGTCTAAGCGCTCCTGCAGAAGAGTACTTGAGGCTGGTTTCTTTGCTAAGTCTGGCTTTGTCTCCAGGAGGGTCCATGATCTGGGTTACTTAAGTGCATGGGATCCCTTCCCTTTGGTCCCTGCTCTGTTCTCCAGGAAGATGCAGGGAATCAGCAAAAAGGTGACTTTTCTCCTAATAATTCTCCTCCACTGGCTCCACACTGGTGAGCACTGTCCCTGCTGCCTGGCCAAGCTGCTCTCATCCTCTTTAGTGCTGGGTGAACTCTCATCTCCACACCACAGATCTGGGATTTAACATGGGATAGCCCATTCCATCTTGACCTGGCCTTCTGATGCTGATGACCAGCTGGTCTCACCATGCAGCTGTGTGCCTGGTGCGTTTGCAGGATGCTCCTTCTCCCTGGCTTCAGCCAAAGAGACCAATCATGGGCAGTGGGTGTGTGCCCTGTTGGACCTCTTCTTGGCCAGCTGATCTCACCTTTCTGATCTCTTCTGGCTGGTCACAGCTCCTGTTTCTTTGCCACATTATCCTTTGATGTGATATCTTCTTTCTCTTTCCTTCCATGTGTTTGATTCCCTCCTTGAAAAGCAGTGGCACTATGTAAGGTGAATTTTCCTGTTCTTAAATGTACTGGTTCCTCATCAATTAACAGGGGGAGGGCACTTGGAGCAGCATTTCAGAGATGGTGTAGGCCCACAGATGCTGAAGAACCACAGTGTGTTTACGTATCCCTGTAAAGTGGGCTAAAAAACCCCTAAATTGCTAAACGTAGCTGGTTGAATTTTGCTGTTGTTGGCAATGTGGGTTTTTTTTGAGACACAAGGCAGTTTTGCAGAAAGGGGTGCTGGGGTAGATGTAAGGTGTCCTGCTTTTTCCCTGCTCTTCCCCCCAGCCTGTGCATCATAGTCCCCTTAACCTGATAGCCTGTTAGAGGGTCTCGGCTTGAAAGCGAAGTCTCCTATGCCATGTGGAGGGTTGTAGGAGAGATGCTCATTCATGGAGATTTTTGAGCCCTTGGGAAATGGGGTGCTTGGTCACCCTATTCACCCCCATATCATAAATATGATATTATTCTGAACTCAAGTGGAGACATGAAATGCTAGTGTTTCACAGAACCTTAGATATTTTAAAAAAAATGTTAAAAAACGGTATGGGCAACCCTGAAAGGTGTGTGGTCATCATAATGTGGCTCAAGGACGTCTTTACATTTTCTTTACATTTTTCACAGCATATTTTTTGGAGAATCATTTGATTTTCAGTAAAACTGCCTTTTGCAAAGACACTCTATTTCTTTTCTTCACTTGGTCTGAGTTTGGAGACCCCACCTACTGTAACCAGACTCCCTTTGGAGACAGGTCAAAACATTTGTGGGGTTCTTGCATTTCTCCCTGGGAGAAGCTGCTGCCTTCAGCTCCCCTGAGACACCCATGCTCCTCACCAGCACTCTGCATGCAGTGCTATGCTTTGAGGAGCAAACCCCATGTTATTCATTTTGGGTGGTTGGAAGCTGCAACTCTTGGCTTTTCCCTCCTAATGGACCTGGATTCCTCCCATGGTGGAGCATGGCAGATCTTGGATCTGTGTGTGCCATTTTCCAACTACAGCATGGGAAGAAAAGGCATCAGCTCTTTGCTATGTGCCCATGAAAGGCAAAGCCCTTTAAAAATAGAGGGCAGAGCGTCAAGGCAGCGGTGGGGTTTTGTGGAGGCCTTTCCTCGTTGCGGTGCCTTGCACAGTCTTCACAACTTCTCTGCTGTGTTTTTGCTTTGCTTGTGCTCCTGATGCCAGAGCAGCCTCTTGCCCATGAGTCTTCTCATCCCATTCCAAAAATACCATAGTTTACAAGCCCGCTGGGGCATGGCAGTGGGCTCCATGTCTGGCAGTCCCACATCTGATGCTGGAGAGAGGCAGTCATCTGTTATAATGTGGTGACAGGATAGAGTTGGGACAAACACCACCTGGCCTTTGAAACATAGGAAGAAATAGTACGTCTCCAGGTTGAGACGCTTCTTTGGATGCTTCCTAACATGTCCCACTGGCCAAGCTGCTGGCGGGTGCCAAATTGGTTCGTCAAAACGTCTCCATGCTAATCATGTCTTCGTTTGGTTGGGCTAGCAGCTCTGGCTGATGCAGGCTGTATGAGACACAGGTGTCTGATCTGGAAACATAAGTTTTCTTCCTGAAGGAGAGGAAGTAAAAGCTCCATTCCCTCCTTGCCATGCTGATGTGCCAGGTGGGAGTGGGGGACCTGCAGATCATGGATGGCAAAAAGGTGGGGGCTGAAGCTGATGCATGGAGCTGGCACTAAGAGGTGGTAACACAATGAAGAGCATTGTCCCTGCTAAATCCTCTCCACCCTGGCCACTAAACAAAGTCTTTGCTATGCATGAAAACGCTGTAGGTTGAAGCTCAGGGCTTTTCAGTGGAATGTCCTGTGATCTTCAGTGTGGTTTAAGGATGGGACAGGGGTATTCTCCAGCCAGGGCCAGGGGCGGTTCTCTGTCACACAGAGCTGGACTTCTCCAGGAGATCCTGGAGCTGTGACACTGGGAATGAATTTTCTCACTTAGGAAGACTATAAATCTTTAAGTATCTTGTTTCCACTATGAGGCGGACTCAGGAGTTTCCAGCCAGGCTCATTGGGTGGTGGTGTCTCCCTCAGTGCAGAGTGAATGCACATGTGTGGATGTGAATGAATGCCCCTGGATGGAGCAAATCCCCACACTTGGCTCTTTTGGGACACACCAATATGTGAAAACGCTCTTTCCAGCATCCACCAAAAGACCTGGCCACTGCCCCGGCACTGCTGCCGAGGTTAGCTGACCGGATGCCCACCATGGCTGGGCTATTGCATCTCAGCGTTAGCAGAGCTGGACACCCCATTAGAGCTGATTTTTGCCTCTTGGCAGCTGTGGAGCAACTTTCTTGTTTGCGCTGGTGCTCCTTGGCTTTGCCTGGTCTTGCTCCGTCGAGTGGCCGAGCCATTCGGCTTGGCTTCACTAGAGGGCGCAGGAATTTTAGGCTAGAAAACGTGCCGAGGTTTGTCGGGGAAAGTTGGCTGCCTTTTCCTCCTTTTTAATCAACTGGAAAGATGCAGGGTTGAACTGGAGGTGACTGGAAGGGGATCCAGACTTGTGTCTGGCTGGGGAAGGATCCGCTGACATCTGGGATTAGGCGGCGTGGAGCACAGAGGCGGCGAGCGGACGGGACGCTGCAGCGAAGCCGGGAGCGTGGCCGGGGCTCGCAGTGTTGGTTGACCCCATGGCCGGGAGCTGCAGGCTCTGGCAGATGTGGGATACAGCTGGCTGGGGCTGGAGGGGCCTGGTAGCAAAAGGACAGCTCAAAAAAGAGAAAAAAAAAAAAAATCCCCCCCCCTATCAGTCTCCCAGTGCTAAATGCTCACTCTTTTGCAGGCTGGGCAGGTGGTGTGTTGACCTCCGTACGGGCTCAGTCTTCTCGAGTGTCCTCTCCTCTGTGCCTTCACTGCACATCACTCCTTGGGACAGGCACTCTCCTCTTCAGGGTCTGGCTTGGTCCACAGGGTGTGGGTCTGGCCCCGTGTTGGGTCTCTGAACCATCACAGCAGTTTTGCACAGCAGAACCAAAGGCATTTCTTGGGCTGCTGTGCTTTTTGCAGGGTGCAGGGGTCCCCAAGCACTTTGATTTGTGGGAGATGCTGGGCAGAGCTGGGGGAGGATGGGGTTTGCCCCAGGTTGGGAGCCCCAGGGACTACCTCAATCAGGATGTTGTCTCCAAGCAGGGCTGCAGCCTCCGGGCTCCTTAAGCAGATGCTGTCCCCTCATCGACTCTGCTTTCAGCTGGAGAAACAAATGCACAGGAAGCGTTTGGGGAGAGCAGGGTGATTCACTGGGAGCTTCAGTCCTTATCTCAAACCCTTCAGCGTGGATGAAGGGCAGACACGAGCTGGATGGGGAGACATTGGTATCCCTTTGGTGGCCCCTCTCAGGAGATCCTGTCCCATCCCTATTGTGCAGCTTGTGGCTGTGAGCTCTCCTCCAGCCGGCACTGCATCAAAGCTTGGTGTCCTGCTCATGGCCACCAGAAACTGGCCCCTTCCCAGCTCCCTTCGTATCTTCCCCAGGCAGCTGAGGGGCTCAGCTTTAGCACCTCCAGCTTTTCTTTTCTGAGTGGCTGCTTTTTCACCTCCTTACCCAGGCAAGCCTGCCTGAGCATGGCTGCCCTTTCCAGGCTTAAATATAGTTTGTGAAGCACAGAGAGGTGACAGAGCAGCAGCCACACTGTCTTGTGCCCTCACTGTGATCTCGCTGTGGCCGCACTGTTCGTTCATTCATTCCTCCATTCTGTTCATTCATGCCTGTGCTCTGCATAGCCATCCAAGGATGGCTGTCTGTCTGCAGACAGACCTGTCCCTTCCTCTGCTTGCATTTTTCTCTCCCAGTATTCCTCCTAGCATCCCATTTGCATGCTGGTATTCCCGCAGGGAGCCTCTGAGCTCTGCCCCACCGTGTATTGTGTGATGAGTTTTACTCGGGGCTCAGCCTGAGTGCAGCTTGTTATGAAGTGGCTCTTGTCGAGCCTCCTGCCCAGGGCTGCGAGGGGACAGAGGTGTTATTTCACCAAACAAACTCCCAGTGAATGATGTGCATTAGCAATGAGGGGTCGCAGCCAGGAAAATGTTACCTTTCCCTGTTGAGTGCTGACTGCGAAGGAAATTCTCACATTTACAGCTCCAGCAAGTCCGGCGCTCATGGAAAGAGGGGGCGGCTTTGATTTCTCTCCTCTTGTTGGTTTGATAACTTTGCAGCCCCACCACCGTGCACTGAGCCCCCCCGGGAACTGGCCACCAGTGGAGGCTGCGCCGGCTCGCAGCTCCCGCCTTGAGAGTCTGTTTTAATTTGGTTTTCCCGGTGGCCTGGCATGTGGAGGTGCGCGTGTGCATGCCACCCCATGTGTGTGTGTGTGTGTGTAGGTTAATAAAAAATAAACAAACAGCACTTTTTCCTCCGGTACACTCTGGGAGGGATGCGGCGGGGATACGGAATGAAAGCGTGTGCTGTGGGCCACGTCGGGGAGGGCTGCAGGGACATTCCTGGCATTGCTGAGCTTCTCGTGCAATGCAAGGGCCCGGGCCCAAATTGGAGTAAGGAGCCGTTAGCATCAGGGACCTGGGGAGGCCCACTCCCGCACAGTGTTTACTCGCAGGCCTTAAATTAATACTGTCTGCTGACATCAGGTTCTGTGCCCGGTTTCCCAAGGAAATGAGCTGTGTGCAATTGCAGCCTCTGCGTACGTGCGCGCCTCTCTTCCCCACTCGAAGCCCTGTCTAAGTTCGGCCAGATTTCACAGAGTTCCTAAATGCCTCAAACCAATTGTTTTGACTTATTTTTTTACATGTATTTAAAAAAGGGTGGTTGATAGGTGGGAGAAACTGGAAATACTTCCCATTTGAGAGAAAAAGGTCGCCTGTGCCTGTGTGCGTGCACAACGTTAGACACTAGAGAATCCCTGCGGAAAAGATGTATTAAGTGACATCCGAATCTTGGGCTGAATGTAACTGGGAGCCATGAGACATGGAGCTGAGGGAAAGCGGGCTCCATCCATCCTTCTGTGTGCAGGGTGAAGTGTTACCTTCTGTCTCTGCTTTGGACTGTGCTATTACCCATCGTTTGTGACGGTTGTGGCAGGGATCAATCCGAGGAGGATCTGTCAGCTGACATTTCTCCACTGGTCCTCTTTGGCAGCTCTTTTAGAAATTGGTGGTGATGTATGGTGAATTCTGTATGATAATGAGTCTTCTGCTTAGTGGGTCTGTGATGTCCATTTTTATGGACAGAAGCTGGTTACTAGAGAAGGCAAAGGCAAGGGTGTTGGAACTGTATTGAAATCTCTGCTCACTCTGTTTTGTAGGTTTTCTCCAAAATCTTCAGCCATGAGGCACTGGAGAGCTATCTCCCCAAGATCCAGCTGGTGATCAAAGACACCCTTCGGGCCTGGAGCAGCAACCCTGAGTCCATCAACGTCTACCACGAGACTCAGAAGCTCACCTTCCGCATGGCCATCCGTGTCCTGCTGGGTTTCCGCATCCCTGATGAGGAGCTCAACCGCCTCTTTGAGGTCTACCAGCAGTTCGTGGAGAACGTCTTCTCCTTGCCTGTGGATCTGCCCTTCAGTGGCTACAGGAGGGTAAGAGATTTGGGATGAGTGCTTCACCAGCCAGTAACACTGGATTAATGGGATGGTGGCTAATACCAATCTCTACAGGTTCTTGGAGGGATGTGTTCTCACCCTCTGACCTCTAGAAGGAGGTCCGTTTTGG
The DNA here is from genome assembly GCA_004320125.1 of Scolopax mira. Classification (NCBI taxonomy): domain Eukaryota; kingdom Metazoa; phylum Chordata; class Aves; order Charadriiformes; family Scolopacidae; genus Scolopax; species Scolopax mira. Next base: position 17,368 of record BJBW01008247.1, read on the forward strand.
GAGTCCAGAGCCTTGTTTCTGTGGAATGGAGAGGGAGATCCATTCATAGGTTTTTAGAGTGCTAGGGACTGTGCAGTTTGATTTTCCCAGACTTAATGGGTAATTTTCCCTCATTTGTAACAGCGATAAATACTTTTGCTTTGTATTTTTTTTTGGTCTTTGTGACCATTCTGTTAATTCCCTCCTGTCCCCAGGGTGAAACAGATCAGTGGATGTTCTAATTTCACAAGCTGTTCTCATTTTTTGGTGAATGATGCAAACCAAAACCAATAAAAAACATAGGCAAAAATTTATATTTTTTTTTTAATGGGGAATTTTGCCAACAGAAATTCAGGGGGTTAAAATTTATCTTTGTGATTCTTTTTGTTTCTGTCATTTGACCACATGAACCAGCCCAACCATTTGCAGCAGCGGGTTGGCTCACTGTAGCCGCACTCAGATAGGAATTGCTTTAGTGAGACCAGGTGATAAAATTGCATGGGAAGCCCATTATGCTCTCAGGAGGACGACCCTCTCAGATGAATTGACTTTCCTTTGAGAGACAATTTTCCCAGGGACTGCCATACATCCCAGAGTGAGTCGGAGGCCTGTGAACTGGTGCAGTAGTGAGGCTCCCACATCAGACCTATCATTTGCATGTAGGTGCTGATTACTCTTGCCTGTAATCTCACCCGCTCAGGGCTTTCTCCTCCTGCCCAGGGAAAAACCTCAGCATCTTTATTCTTCTCTTTGAGCATCTGCAATTGCAGTTGTATTACTTAGACATGTTGTCCTGAGCATGTCTCCAGCTCCTGGGAATGCTGGGCTGGGGATGGTGGTACTAGAATAGAATAGAATGGAATGGAACGGAATGTAATGGAATATTTCATTTCAAAGTGACCTACAATGATCATCTAGTCCAACTGTTTGTCCAACTGGTGTTGTGTCCTGCATGACCTGATGGCTTCTGGCTCCACAGGGCATCCGGGCACGTGAGACACTGCAGAAGGGGCTGGAGAAAGCGATCCAGGAGAAACTGCAGAACACGCAGGGCAAGGACTACGCTGATGCACTTGACATCCTGATAGAGAGTGGCAAAGAGCATGGCAAGGACTTAACCATGCAGGAGCTGAAGGTAAAGATCTTCCCCATGGTCACCTTGTCCTTACTGTGCTCAGGGCGGGTGTCTCCATTGAGTAAAGTGTGAGCTGATGTAAGGAGGACTTTTGGGGAGAGACTCGAGATGGTCAGTGGGAGCTGGGGGACCACAAAATGTTGTTGGAGCTGCAGGTGACTCCTGGTCTGGTGGACTATGGTGCCAAGCAGCCAGTTGCTTTCCTGTAGGCCGTATTTTTTTGCAGATCATGCTCAGTCTTTTCTAAAAAGCATTTTCAGGGAGTATCAAAAGACCATACAAGTTTGCTAAAGGTTTTAGCCTTGAACAACTTCACCCCTTGACCCCTCCAGCTTTATGGTGCCTTCTTTTCAGGGCAAAGGAGCCCTTGGCAGGTTGTTATGCAGCAGGGTTATGGCATAACTTATCCTTCATGTGCCATCAAGAGCCATCCTCAGATTTTTTTTGCCTGCCTGTTTGGTCCTCAGTATCCTCCAAGCTTCTGCAGGAAGTTCCCCAGTATGTGTGTCCAGGATCTGTGCAGTTAGACGTGACCAGACTGAAGAGCTCTTGGGGAAAAAAGTGTCCCAAGGCAGCTTGCATGCCTGTCCTTTGATGTGCCATGGCTGCACATTCCTTGTGTCTTACCTTGGCTTCCCTTTTATCTTTCAGGATGGCACCCTAGAGCTCATCTTTGCTGCCTATGCCACCACCGCCAGCGCCAGCACTTCTCTGATCATGCAGCTCCTCAAACACCCCCGGGTCCTGGAGAAGCTGCGAGAGGAGCTGCGCAGCAAGGGCATCCTCCACAATGGATGCATCTGCGAGGGCTCCCTCCGCCTGGACAACATCAACAGCCTCCACTACCTAGACTGTGTCATCAAGGAGGTGCTTCGCCTCTTCACCCCCATCTCTGGGGGGTACCGGACGGTGCTGCAAACCTTTGAGCTGGATGTGAGTATTGCTATCTCCTCAGGGTGCAGCTGCACCATGAGCTCCCCAAAACAGCTTTCTGCATCTTTTTGCGAAGCTTGCATGAACCTGGCTTAGATGAGACCTCAGGGAGGACAAATTAGGTTCTGCTAGTGACGAGAGGTGGAATTGCTCCGGATTCAGAGGAAGGTGATGGGTTGTGTCCCATGGCGGGGAAGGGATGCACTTGAGCTGTCAAAGAGGAGACAGGCGTGGTGCTTCAAAGAGCAACTCGTGACAATGTTTGACGCCAAAAACTAAACTGGGGTGTGACAAGGGAAAGGTTTACTGCAAAGGGCATCTCCAGGCTTCTAGATGACAGGCGGATTACTCACCGCAATGGCTGGAATTTCCTACTAGCAAAACAAAATCTTGAGACCTGGTTTGTTGCTGTAAATCCTGCTAAGGTAATGATTTGAGTCGGAAACTTTTTAAAGTGCTCAGGGGATGATAAATCCACCCCGTTTCTCATCGCCCAGGCCCTGACATGTGTGTTGGGTGTGTGGGGCTGACAGGCAGCGGGGTGTGAGCAAAGTCATGGGATGCTCTGGGGAGGGCTGGCCGGCGTGTGGGCCATGGCACGGGCATGAGGAAAGCTGCTTCCATTTCCCCAGGGCAGTCGAGCACTGCGGGGTTTCTGGTAGGCGACTCCTGCCAGAGACCACAAAGCAAATAAATAGCAATGGGTCATCCGTCGGGTCCTTGGGATAGAAGCAGGAATAAACCCAGGATACTCATCTCCCAGCCCTTTGTGCTGTTCTCTCTGATTTTCTTTTAAATCTGCATCACACTCGAGTAATAAGCCCAAAGAAAATGGGAAAAAGCGGACAAAGCCAAATGGCTTTATCTTGTCCTCCTGCTCCCTCTCTCTTCGCAGTAGGTTTGACTCGCTCTGGTTTTCTCTCCACCCCTTCCCTTTTTTCTGCAGGGTTTCCAAATCCCCAAAGGCTGGAGTGTCATGTACAGTATCCGGGACACCCACGACACTGCCCCTGTCTTCAAGGACGTGGATGTCTTCGACCCTGACCGCTTTGGGCAGGGCCGCAGTGAAGATAAGGACGGCAGGTTCCACTACCTCCCCTTCGGAGGAGGCGTACGGACCTGTCTGGGCAAGCACCTGGCCAAGCTCTTTCTCAAGGCATTGGCCATTGAGTTGGCCAGCACTAGCCGCTTTGAGCTTGTCACCAGGACTTTTCCCAAAATCACGCTGGTGCCCGTGGTCCACCCTATTGACGGACTCAAGGTCAAATTTTTTGGACTGGATTCCAACCAGAACGAGATCCTGACGGGGACAGATGCCATGCTGGGGGCGACGGTGTAAAGCCCATGCTGGCAGCATGAGGGATGGGTGGCCGGGGGATGGAGGGGTGGGGTGGGGGCAAGGGAACGAACAAGAGGGAAGGAGAGAGGGATGAGAAGCTTCTCCATGATGCTCACTTCACAGAGCCTCTCGGTCAGGACTGCTTTCTCCACTGGTGTAGCTGCCAAAACTGTTTTGCTCTACCTGTGGGGTGCAGGCAAGGTTGGGGTGTCGTCGCGCATCTTGTTTCATTTGAAAGGAGGAAGAGTTGCAAAACCTGAGTCGAGCTGGGATGTCTGACCATACACAGTATCTAAATATTATAAATATATATATATAAAAAAATATCTATAAAACACTTCTGCTGCAAGGAGGAGCACTGCAAAGGCCCGACTGCAGGAAATGCTTTGGAAATCAGCTGGTGATCAGAGGTCTGGCGTCCCGGCACAGCTCTCGGGGGGCCTCTGTTCTTTTTTTTTTAACAGTGTTAAATTAGCTGGTGATAACAGTGTTTTGTTTTTTGTTGTTTTGTTTTGTCTTTTTTTTAATTATTTTTATTTGGTTTGTTGTGTTTTTTATTTTGGGGCGTTGGAAACTTTTCTTGGTGAGAGGGAGACAAGTTATGCCTGTTCCCATTCCCTCTCCCACTGGTGCCAGGGCAGGCTGGGGAGGGGGAGCTGCTGTTTCACCTCTTCTGCGGGACGAAAAACCCTGTGGTGTCTTGTCCAAGGGCTGAACAGATGGTGAGATATCTCGCTGAGGCCTCGGACAAGTGCATATTTGCATTTTGCAAAATGCATTTTGCATTTGGGGCTACGGGTGGTGGGGGGTGTGTGTCCTTTTGTTCTCATTGAGTTTCCTGCTGCTGCTACACGGCCTGTGTGCACCCATTCCCCTGCCTCAGCCCCTCACCAGCCCCTTTCCTCTGCGAAGGCACCTGTTTTGGGGGCATTTTGGTGTCTTTGCTCTCCCTCAAGGTGCAGGCACCAGCCTCAGAACTGCATGGCCCTGCTGACCCACCACGCTCTCCAAGCACTGGGGCGCAGAGCAAAGCTGCACCGCTCGGAGCTGCTCATTTTGGTGCACCCGCTTCCATGGGAGGCATTTGCATTAAAGGTGATCTCTATAACTAAGCCAATGTATGCATTGTTTGTCTTGTGATTGGGGTATTTTGGCGATGGGAGAGCTCATCAGGAAGGAGACTGAGTGATGGGCTCCTTGCAAGCTGTCTGCCCCATCCCACCGCTAACCTGGGAGAAGGGTCCTGCCCAAAGCTTCTCCAGCACAAGCAAGTGGCCACCAAGGTATCTTGCCTTTGATTTGCTGGGTGGGTTTATTTTATTTTATTTTATTCTTTGCATGCAAGAGGCTTCTGGGTTGAGTGTGAGATGGGTGGGTTGTGTTGAAAGCAGACATGACTTTGCACATGGGTGGAGAGTGAATGCTTCCAGAGCATCCTGACAGGCATTTGGTTCAGACAAGAGTCAAGTACCACATTAGGAGATCCTTCTCTGACTTGAGGCATCTCCACCAGCCTGTCCAGCTCCACTCTTCTCCCACCTCCCGTTCTCTGAGGTGGAAAGAAAAAGACAAGGACCATGAATGAGATCTCTCCTAGCTGTGATGGGAAAATATCTCATGCTTGGGTGGTCAGCTTGGCTTTCTGCTTTTAAAGGTGTCAGGACAAGTCAGAGGGGTTGAAATAAGAAAGGCAAAGGGGCATATGTGGCTTACCAGGTTGCTTTGCATGTGCTTTTGATGAGTGGGTGCCTCTTTGGAAGGTCGAAGGAAGTGTGAAGCAAGCGATGGTGGTGGCTGCCTTTGCCAGCCATTCGTCTGGTGGGGGCAAGGAGGAGGGAGGCAGTTTTTTAGCCAAGGGAAACACTTGAGGTTGGATTGCTGTCAGCCAAGCTGCCAGAAACCCCCAGGAGCATCCCGGCGGATCGTCTCCACTCATGCCAGGGTTCACAGATTAATTTTCAGGTTGATTTAACCTGAAATAAAACTCCCAGTCTTCTAGGAGATACCATGCAGATACAGACCTTGCCTCCTGGTTAGTAAACAATGTGCCAAACCCAAAAGCAAGGTCTCAGGAGCCTTTAATTTTGTGCACCATGTCCCTGAAGCAGAGGCTCACCTAGTTTGCCAGACTGGGAATTTTGAGTGAAACAATGTTAGCTCAGGCACTGTTGAGATTTCTGTTATTTTCCTTGTCCCTGATGGAGAGAAAACATTCCTGGTGACAAAATGAGCCTAATCAGAATCATAATCTCAAAGAGCAAAGAAGCAAAGAACATAAACCTTAATGCAGTGGGAAGGGGTGAATCTCACAGGGGAAAATACTTGGGGAAAGGTAAGTGACACATGAGGGTGTCCATGGTCTTTGTACATGATGACACCTTGCAGGACATGGGAACAGGGGCAGGAGGTGGATGGTCTGCAGGGTGAAAACCCATTGGATACCCACCACCAGGGTGCCCTCCAGGAGTTTGCATTACCATCCGAGACCTGTTGGAATACAGCTGTGCTGGGGGCAGATGAGGCTGAAAAGGGGGAAAGCTGGAGAGGGGAATAGACAACAAGGTTAAAAGATCTGGTTAAAGCTCACAGGTGGCTTTGCGCCACACTACGATGAGCAAAATCTCTTGGGTAGAGTTTTCCAAAAGGGCTTGGTCCCGCTTGTGCTTACAGGAAATCAGTGAAGGGTTTTGGGGAAATTTTTATTTTAATTTCCAATATCATTACAAAGTGAAAACCAAACATGCTTTTGAGTGAGTGGTTGATTGGAGAGCAGTAATGTAAGATGCATACATCCATTATATATATATGCTTACATCATGTGTATATATAATGTTTGTGTGTGTGAGTAGTTAATCTAGGCATAAGTAAGTCATGCTTTGTTTTTCCATTCCTAACTAATATAACTTGACTAAAAAAGTTGCTGCAGTGGGTTTGCAGAATAAAGCACTTTGAATCTCAGAATTGTTTGTTGTTTTTTTTTTTTTCTTAGCACAGTCCAATTTGCTATAATATTATTTTATACACAAATTTTTTTTTTTGGTCTGTCTTTATAAACTATTATAAGTACTATTTTTGTTATAATTCAAAATAGATATTTAGTATAAAGTTTTGCTGTTAAATATTTGTTATTTAGTAAAATATGATTTTTTTCTCTTTATTGTAAACATTGTCTGGAAAAATATTAATATGTTTTATCACAGTTGTTTTTAATATTAAAAAAAGAAAAAGCACTTGTGGGGTTTTTTGTTATGAAATTGGTGCCGTGTGAACATGTGTTTCAGTCATGTGGTTTATAATATGTATATAATATTATGTGTTGCATATTAAAATGAATGTTGTGTATTTTGTGATCTTAAAAAAAAAATAATCCATGTGGCTATTTTATAGACTTCCATAATAAAATGAGTTGAATCTCCAAACTTTTTGTTTCATATCCATCTGCATCTCTTCTCCAAGGGCTTATGGCATCCTGGTTTGGGGTCTCAGGGTAACACTCCTATCCTGGGAACTGTGGCACCCCTTAAGTGGGATTTTTATATCCATCTGGGACCTACCTGTCTTCATGGCCAGAATGAGGTATTACTGGCTGTCACAGATTGAAGTACAGGAAATTTCTCTTAAAAATAAGAAAAAGTGTTTTTTTATGGGGGGGATGGCCAAACCCTGAACACATTCTCCAGAGATGTTGTGATCTCCACCCCTGGAGATACTCAGGGCCTCAGAGCCAAGCAACCTGACTAAGGTGCCCCTGCTCTGAGCTGCATCACACCCTGAGGGCTGGCTGAGCTCCAGGATACCCAGTTTCTGGCCAAAGCTTTTACCTCTCCCTAGCAAGAGACAGAGGCTGGACAAAATAAGCAAGTGGGAAGGGAAAGGTGTTTACCTCCAGTTGCGTATGTGCCCTGGCCTCTGCTACTGGCTCTTTTGGGACCTTCCACCATATAGAGACAGCACAGGAGAGCACCATGTGTTGAAGAACATATACTCAATTACTGATTGCATTTACTAGGTGGGCGGTGGGCAGGAGGTGTGTGGTGGATCAGATGAAGCAGGACACACTTCCCAAGGGTAGCCCAAGTGGTAAGACTCTGTGATGGGCAGTAGCAGTGCTGTAGATCAGGTGGAAAAAGAAAGGCTGTCCCCAGCCCTCCCTTTGTCTCCCATTTGGAATATTGAGAGATTGACTGCTCCAGTAATCCGCTCCTCAGAAAACCTGTGTCCCAGACTTTTCTGTGAGCAGGGCTTCCTTTGACCTTTTTAAACTCAAAAAGTTTTAGGAACTTTTGGCCCTGAGAGGTGGGATGAAGTGCTTTGCATGAGATGTGACAGGATAATCTACTGGTGGGAGTTCCAGCTGCTCCCATCCCAGAGTAGAGATGAGGTGGGCTGGGAGTATTTACAGTAATTAGGTAATTATTTAAGTAATTACCTTCTGTCTCCTTGGTCTTCTCCCATAAAAGAGTAAATTCTGATAGTGATAGGCTGTGGTTGGGAGTGTTGAAGAATAGAATGTTGCTGCTCTACAAACTCTTCCTATGATCATATTCAAAGGCAAGTGAAGGCTAGAGGAATTAATATAGCTCTTTGCAGTTGGCTGGAAAATATGACCATACAACCTAAGCCTGTGTCCCTTTGGTGCAGCCAGGGGATTTGAGCCTCCTTTTCCTCCCTTTAGTGCTTTGCAGCCGCTCTCTTTTCCTAGTTGCTGCTCTGGATGTGTCCTGCCAACAGCAGTCTTGCCGTGTCTGTCCTGGCTCTTGCCAAAAAACCACCATGCAGTTGTGCTCGACCATGGTCCTGTCCCCTTCCCGGCCTCTCCTTGAGCTGAAGTGGCTGATGTGTCACCTCCTCACCCTTCCTTTCCCTTCCAACCCTCAATGCGTTTATAATACCCGTCTGTCACCTATTTAATACCAGGGAAGGTCATTTCCTTTTGGCCTTTTCTCTTTGGGATTTCTTTTCTCCCCTCCCTGTGCTTCTCTTTATTTATTTATTTATTTTTAATTTATGACTTCTAGTGGAAAGCTGCACCACCCCTGGAGGGAGATGATGTGGCTCGCTCGGCTCCAACAGAAGCAGGGAGCTTTTTTCGGGTGGTCTCGCGGGAGCCGCTGGACGGCAGCGCAGGTCAGTCGGACTCTGTGTACTTTCCGTTCGGCTCCAGCACCGAGTCTCACGTTACTGGTTTTGTTTTAACTTTAGCTGAACTCTTGGAAAGTTTCTTTTTAAAGGTTGTGTGTGAGAGCATAGAGAAGGTGTGCGAGTGTGTGGGTATGCATACATGGACTTTTCTCTTTTTCTTCTTTCTACCCCCCCTTTCTGAACACAACCCGACATCTCTTGCAAAATGAAACAGGCTGCTGGAGCGGGCTTGTGTTCCCTTGGTCTGTCTGAAGCATGGCTTTAATCTGCAAGGCTCAATGCTCAGACCCTTCCAAGGGGATGGAGAGGCAGTGTTGAGCTAAATGGAACAGTGCAGAATGTTGGAGTGTCACTAAAGTGACATTTACAAGAATTATCATAAAGAGAGAGAGAGGAGAAAATTATGGATTTCCAGGGGTGTGGGTGTCTTGGCATAACATTCCCCCAGATACTTTTAGGAGCCCTGGGAAACCCCCAGCTTTGGTCTCATCTGGTATTTAAACGCCATCAGTACCTGGAACACATTGCCCCATGAATAGAATAGTATATTGGAGTTGAAACAGACCTATGGTGACCACAGTACCTGCTGGTGGATGCTGCTACAGCACATGGGTTGGGGGTTGCTTGTGGTCCACGAGCCTCTTCTGTCCACGTTTCTCTTGTGATGAAGGCTCCACACACCAAAGCCAGACTCTTGTGGTGAAATAGAGTGGTTGGTATGCTGTGTGCATCCAGTTCCTTGCTGGCATCCTTATAGAAACAGGCTGAAATTCACCTCCGATAAATTCTAGTACATCTTCCCGACTGTTGTGATAATAAATTTTAGTAACTGCATAAGCCTTGGTATCTTACAAATGTCCAACCTGCACACCTACAAATGATTGACTGTGTCAGCAAAAAGGGTGTAAAGTGGTGGAATGGCAAATGTCTTTGACAAATATTTCTTTTTTAAGGTCTCCCTCATCCCTCACACATGAGGGATTTCCAATTTATCCCATCTGGAAATGAAAATTTTCCTCTACAACAAGTGATTATGCCCAAATCCTAACTTACAGCATCTTCCTGATTATTGGTTTAACTGTAGATGTGTGATTTTGATATGACAAAATACAAATGGTAAAGGTTTGCATGAAAAATGGTGAGAAAGAGGAGGACAGTGAAGCTTTGAGGCTGTGTCTCAAATCTCCAGTGGACTTGTCCGTGCTTCCATGTAAACAAATAATCTGCAATAAAGAGGCACAAAACTGGGGTGTAAAGAGTGATTTTAGCTGATACATCCCTGCGAGGCCTCATGCTTGTTCTCTCTGGGTGGCTTCATGAGTAGATTGCTGAGTTTATCAATGATGTCAAGAGGTGTTTCTTCCCCAGTGGCTTGAGCTTCCCAGGGACAGTGAAGATCAGAAAGGACAGGCTGCAGTAAGCAGGGTCAGGGCTCTACGATGGAGACTTTGAGAAATGTCTCTATCAGGGTAGACTTTTCTCAAACAACTTCCCAAAGTCGCCATCAGGTGATATGCAATTAAATTAAGGTAATGTTGAACACAGCCTTAAATGTCATATTGATGCTAAGGTGTATGGACCCCAAAACTGTTTCTTAAGTATTTCAGGCAGCAGCTTGAACAATCAGTTCACTGTCACAAAGAAAATTTATTTTTAATGGTGTAAGATCAGCATCCAAACGACCTTACCTGTGTCCTCCAGTTCATGTTACTATTTCACATCCTCTTCCAGCACTCAGTAAAGTCAATGGTTGTCTTTCTTTTCACTGTCTTAGAAGCTGGATCAAGCTTTTATATGCTTTTTCAACATTATAAATATAGATGGAGTATATATGTATATTTGTTCTGAAGTATCGTGTTTGACCATTTGTTATGGCATGAACAGTTTCTTTTTCAGTGTAATGAACACAGTTTTATCTGGCATAAGAGCTATGTATGTAGCTTTTCCTTTAACAATATTTGTCTACTTATGGCTTCACAGGTTCATTTTGCTTGGTAGGGAAAGGTTGTTTTTTGGATGTGCTTGTGTGTTATAGTGGTGGATTGCATTGGTCAACTCCAAACAACCACAGATGTGCTCCTTGGGTGCTAAGAGTAGCTGTTGCACCCTAATGTACTGTAGATCTGTCTCTGACCATGGCCAGTAACATATATTGAGGGAAAGGTTGAAAGAAATGTACACTGAACCTTTTTCTGGCTAAACCTTAGGTTAGGTCTATGGGTTGATAGACCAGGGGAGGCCTGGTCTGCTGAAGCACCAGGATTATTTCATAGTCACCAATGGAGATGCTCTACGTCAGCTTATCTTGGCCTCTTCTGGAGCTTTTGAAATAGATCTCTCTTTCTTGGTGGTGTGGCTTGCAAAGTATTTAGCGAAGGAGGAATAGGGGTTGAAAAGGTGAGGGAGCAATGATGTATGGGCAGCAGTACTTCTGGTTAAGGTTGAGTGACTCTAACCAGCTGCAGACCCGCAAAACACAGAGCCTCATCCCAAGCCCAGTGATGGATGTTGTGGGTGTCCCAGGTTCCCATCACGTCATGGGCCTGGACACAATGACAGCACTTCACACGCCAAAAATGACCAACCCGAAACTCAGTCTCTGGCTGGACTGAGCTGCCAACTTCTTCTGCAGAAGTTTATTTAAAAACAGAAGCCCATGAATACTAGAATTGCTTTTGCAGGAGTCTCATTAGAGACAGACATTATTGCATCTATAAATAAAACAGAACATTTCCAGGCTGGATATTAATCACTGGATAGATACACTCAATGGAGCAGTGAAGGGGTCTCATGGGCAAATTTGGATTGAGTAAATTAACATGTCAGATTACTCTCATAAAATTAATCAGTGTTTGTCCACAGAAAGCTATAAAAAATGAACCCAAAGAGACCACAGAGCCATCCTCCTGTTAAAGTTGACATGCTGGGTAAGGTCAATTTTCAGGAAAACCCCCTCAAGATCAATTCATTAAGGTTTACAGGACTTGAAATTTTGGGTCTGAATAACCCACCAGAGTTTCATTAAATGTGCTGTTATCTGCTACTGCTGATAAAGCAGATAAGAAACTTCAAGGAGTAATTAATTAGTGCATTCTATGAGTCTTTCCCCCCAACTACCTTCAACATAGAAGTTCACCATCTTCTATGGCTGGTTGCTTGGCCATTGTCCTTTCTTCTTGGGACAGGTGGTGTGATGAGGTGACCACTGCATGTCCTTCTACTCTGAGTTATTCTATGATTCCTTCAAAACTAAGTTTGAATTGCCAACTGGTGCACTTTCCTCTGTCTCTCCTGCTGGGTTTCTTCTAAACTGTCTAATTTTGTGCAGTAACCTCCATATGCTATTATCTCATGGCCGCTGATGGGTCTGGTTTAGCCCACCACAAGGCAGGCCACAGATGTGCCTTTATGTGTGAAGAACTGCATGCACCTTCCATGCACCTGCATGCACGGGGCTTGCATCCTACCTGTCAGGATTTGCCTAGGTATCTGCTGAACTGCTTAGTGCCTCAGTTTCCTTCTTTGCGCTGTGAGATAGCTCAGCAATTCCCACTCCTGTAAGTGCTCATTTGCAGGGCACAGAGCAGGTCTTGGAAGGGAAAACATGTTGTGACTGGTGACTCCCTGGCAGTAGTTTGGTATCAAACCCTCCCTCTCTTGCTTTGTGTTAAATGGATTAACATCTCCCTCTGATAACGTCTGACTCTGAAAGTAGAGTGAAATTTAGATTTAGACCCTGAACCCACAGATGAACTTGAAATTCATGAGGCCTATTGGGATCTGTTTCTACTTTTAAGATAATAAAATTGGGAAGGGAAAGGTAACTGTTTGAAGCTCTTCCAGACCTGCTCCACAAGATCTGTATAAAACAAACATTGTATTTATATTGACCTGTTGTCAATTTTTGTTTTAATTGTCATTGCAGAGTTTTCCATGAAAAAATATAAAAACCCAATCAGACCAATATATTTTGAGTGGATGCAGAAGAACCTACAGATGGTTTCCAGACCATCCCTCAATCCTTCTGAAGAAAGGCAGCACAGGAGAAAGAACATGTATAATTCTCAAGGTATAATTCCAGAATTACTGTGAGCTAATGTTGATGTCCTTCGTTTAATGGGGCACTATCAAGTTGCCTTAGAGACATGCTTGTCTGGTCTCACTTCTTACAGGGAATCATCTCTGCGCTGTAGGCACTCAGGAGGCCGTATCTTGTTAAGACATACCATAAGGTTTTCAGAGGATACTTACAAAGAACAAGTTATGGGAAATTCACCATGAGTGAGTTAAGAGAAAATAATCTGGTGGTCTGATGGGTGGGGGAATAGAAAGTTTTGTCAAAATGAATTCCTGTGTTCAGCACAGATGATTCATTGCCTCCGGTTTACGGATGGCACAACTCCATGGTGGCGTTGCGCTCACTTAAATCTCAGTCACACTCAGTAAATCTGACTTGTTCTTGTCCAGTTTCAGTCTGAAGGCTACATTGCTGCAAGCAGCTGTCACCTTTGGCTCTATCCTTCCACCAGAAAACCCCTCCAGCTGTAAATTGCTCCCACAGCCATGCAAATTCTCTGATGTTCATGATGCTGAACCAGTCTGGGATAAACCAAAACTAATTTAGCATATATAAATATGTATGTATAAAAAGTCGTGTTCAGTAATTTCTGTTCACTTCTATAGTTTAGCTGTTCTCTCTTGGTGTTCATGGGGCTGTCAATCCCCATCTTCAACAGTGTTAATGCCCGAAACAACCACCAATTTACCTCAAATAGGAGAAATCTGTGTTTTGACTAAACTAGCTGGGATGACACTCTGCAAATGCCCAGTGGTGTGATTTCTCTTTTTTAAAAAAATTTTTACTTTGCTCCATTTCCTGTTTTGTGTTTCTTAGCGGAAAGAGGAATAAGTCATTTTGAGTCTCAAGTGGGTTCCCTGGACCAGCCTCATCTGAGACAGTACACTGATTTTTTTGGGGGTAATTGGGATATGAAGAAGGGATTTGTTACCACTTGGGCAATGTCTGCTGCTGAAAGAACTGCTGTCACAGAAAATTAGTGAGATGTTTTTAATAGGAGGTTTTATTAAATTGAGCAAGCATTACATGTGCAGGGGCAGACTGGGGAAATGCATCTCTGCCAACTTTCAGAGGCTTTTAGATCCATCACATTTATGACCAAGAAGGGACATTAGATCATCCTGTCTCATCTCCTGAATATAGGCCTTAAATTTCATCCTTTTACCTGTGCGCTGTGCCCTACCATGTGAATTCAGCAAAAGCATGTTTTCCAGGAAAGCATCCCATCTTGAAGAAATCAAGCGGTGGAGAATCCACTGCTTCCCTCAGCTGTTCGTCTGGTTAATCACCCTCACTGTTTATTTCCACTTGTAATTTGTCTGACTCTCAGCTATTAATTCTTGTTCTGCCTTTCACCACCAAGGTAAAGAGCCCTTTAGGACCCAGACTTTTGCTCCTTGAGAAAAAGCTTACACGATGCAATCAAATCAGCTCTTGATCTTCTTTTTTTGATAAGCTCAGCAAAAATTATTGAGCTCATAAAGCCTCCTGCTGCTTCAGCCTCTGAATCATTTCTCCATGTGTTTTGCTCACAATCATTCATTAATGCACCATCCTTCTAAAAATATGGGTCACAAAAACTGCTCCAATTTCTCTTATCCATCTTTTTAGTGGACAAATCACTAATGAAATGTGAGGAGAGCACGTCTTCCAAAGAAATGTCTGCCTTCATAAATCATACTCAATTTTTCCCTTTCTTTCACAGCTTTGTGATAGGACTCATCATCATGCGACTTGGCCCCTTTGGACCTTAAATCTTTGGTGGAGTGGCTGTTTTGGGGGGATGTGTCCAACACCTCTGCTTTGTGGGGAGAGATGTGGGAGCTGGGCAAAAAGGCTTATTATTTGAATGAGCTCAGATTACCAAGAGCTCCTTGTGCCGCTTTGTTCTTGTTGCAATTTATACTTCCAAGATTTTGAGTTTTGAGCTGGTTTTTAATGTTTTGGAAAAAGTGGATTTGCCAAACCTGTTTCTTTTATTTCTGAGTTATTAGAAGAGTGAAAAGGTGGAGAGAGATTGGGCTTGATTCACATGGACTGGTGGAAATCCAGGAGAGGATGCTGCTGCTGCTGCTGAGCCAGAGCTGCTCTGGCAGCCAGTACCTGAGCAGAAAAAGGTGCTTAATGGCACCTTGAGATACTCACCCTCATGTCGTGTCCCCTGAGGCAGCTGGATCAGGTAGGTGCTCCAGAGCTTCTCCACTAGCAGGTGCAAAACAACTCAGCTGATGGATCCTCCCAGCAGGCAAGGTGTGTGCTGGTGCCCCAGCTCCTGTTTGCTGGTCTGATAGTATATTTGTCTCTCCCAGAACCCCACAATTTAACCACCCATACTCGCACAAACCCATCAGAAATGGCTTTCTAGCAGGCTGTAAATTCCTATTTTTTCCCTTAGGAAAGCTATGCAGACTTACCCACGCTGAGGACCTGCTCCTGTGCTTGGGAAGGATTACAACAGGACAGATTAAATTAATTAATCTACTTGGACCAAGCAATGGTTTAATGGCTAACTACTTATATTGTGGTTGCATGAATGACTTTGCCAAATGCAACATGAGTATCAAGGTCTGGTTTTCGCATGAGACCACGATGTGGCCAGGGAGGGTGCTGAGCCCTGGGCACAAATTCTCACCTCTTCACATCCATCTCAGAGAGGGGAAAAGGAACGGACAGCAGGAGACAGCAGTGGTCAAACAAAGCAGATCTGTGGTGGGTCTAATAACCTGGGTAGATTCCCATGGCCAGGTGGTTTCTCTGTCTATTAAAAGAGAGGGGAAACCAGACATTAGCCGTGGTCAGCCCTGTGGTGCAGACACCTAAACAGAGTGAATGTGCAGTGGCGTTTCCATGACCCCAAAATACTAGTTGAGCTCTCCTGGCTGCTTGGTTTGGAAGTGCCAGTCATCCCTCCAGCATGACTCCGAGGCTTGCTCTCACTTTGCAGTTGGTGGTTTATTTACTGTCTGGGTGCTACCGTTGAGCTGGGAAAATATTCCTGGGCTGGCTGAACTGCATAGAGAAGGCCACACTGTCTCTGCCTGTGTTTTTACAGATTTCCAGCTATAGAATAGGGACGGCCTCAGGAGTTAGTGCAAGTGGTGAAGCCAAATACCAGTGTTTATGAAGGGCACTGATACAGCAGCAGTTCCTATCAGGATATTGAAAATGGGAGGGGAGAACCTGACTGCAGTTTCTTTCTATACATGATGGAGAGATGATAATACAGTGGAGAGTTCTCCTGTGCCTGGCAGCATGCACATGCAGAGGGTCTCCTTTGCTGGAATAACACCATTAATTGTATTTTATGCCCCTGTAAGTAAACCTAGAACCTGGCTAGTCAGCCTAGCTTCAATGTTCCTCAGCTTAAGTCCTAAGTGAAATTTTCTGCTTGGGAGCTTGGCTCTAGATTGAAATGTCGTGGGCTAATTGTAAGTATGAAGATGCAAAGATGATATGAACAGATGCAACATTTGGAACAAAAGTGCATAAACTTCTGATTTCCTTGTTATGCTCTTTTCAGCAAGATTTTCTCTAGGTCAGCTGTTATTATCCTTGCCCAAATAACTTTGATCCCTCTCACTGGTGCCCAAGGAGATTGCAGGCAACCCTTCACCTCCAAAGCCCTCTTTTTTGTCCTCCTTTGCAGCTGCTCAGCACGCCATGGCCATGAACCCATATGTCTCCTTCTGGTGTGAGTTTCTGAATTGTCCTCTGCCTATTACATCTCAACACAAATCCACGAGCCAAGCAATGGTCCCAGTTTCTGCTCATGACCCTGGGGAATATTATGGTGCCCCAACATTCTCCAAGTTGTTTTTTAGGAAAAGCAGCCTCTCAAAAGCATGTTAAAATAAGGTATTAGTGTGCCCACAAAGTCCAGGTTGCAAAAGCTGGGAAACCCCAAGCTGAACTGTGGTTGTGTGGCTTTTATTTTGTTCCTTTTCATGTGTAAATGATGCTCCTGTCTTAAATGACATAATCACAGTTGTGGTAGTATCGCTACACTTTGTGGATCAAAGAGATGGTGTTCTCTTCATGAGCAGCTCTTTAATAACTGGTTTTCTTCTTGTTGACTAAGAGTAGCTGCGGGTTATTGGTTTTAGGCTACTGTTTGGTCCCAACTATGTTCATCTGGGGCTCCACAAGTGACCCTGATCCATAGAGATTGCCCAAATTTGCACAAACTCCTTACCACAGCTCCAGGAACCAGCAGCATTTTGCAGAGGGGAAACAGAGGTGCAGTTGGCAAGTCAACCTATGCCTGAAGTGGGTGATCATGGATATGACCCTTAGTCCAGGGCATTTGCAGGACCTTCTGCCACGCTTCCTTTGTAAATAGCACAGTCCCACCTCATTCTAGACATGCAAGGGTGAGCTTGAGGCATTAGATAACGTGTCAGGCCACCATCTGCCCATGTAGAGTCTGCCAAAGCCTGTGCATATCTATGTTGGCGTGGATGAAGTTTTGTGTGAGGACTTTCAGGGATGCTAGAACACCCAGGAGGGAGCTGGACTGAGGAGGTCAGCACCAGGCAGGCAGCCACATGACTTCCAAAAGTGCCCTTGGTGATGTTCCTGCTCCACGAACATAGATGTAGGAAGAGGATAGAACACCTCTCTTGCTCTCAGAAGCACGATGCCTGCAGGTCTGCCTAGAGCAGTGCTTGCACATTACTTAGTCAATAAGATGCGCATGGAAATTTTTCAGAGCAGACTTAGATGGCTGTGGGCCCACTCACCCCTGTGTGATGCTGGAAGCCAGCATTGATAAAACCTCATCATCCAGCTACGGAGATGTTTGGGCACTGCTGGCATCCTTGGGAAGCAGTTTGTTAGCTCAGTGCTTATGGTCTCACGCAGCACAGCAACCCCGTTCAGGATCTTTCCTCCTTTCCAGACACCTGCTTCCCTACCTGAGGCTGTGGTCAGGCGTGTGGGGCCATGTTTACCCGCTCACAGCTGAGCACACAAGCCCTGACAAGCTGACACCCGACATAGCTCTTGGCTCCAAGCTGGGATCTTCCTTCCCTCCTACTTGCCCTGTGTGTGGTCGTCCTGGATGTGAGAGATACTGGCGATTTCTCATCAGTCCTGCAGGTAGCTGGAAAGGAAGATCATGCAGACAGTGGGCTGGCATCCCTTGGCACGTTCCTGCACAATGGTTGGTATGTCCCTGAGAACCAGGACTGCTTTGCCTTCAATGCTTTTCCTCAACCCATGTCCTCTTCTCTGCCTGTGCACATGCTTCCCTATCACACAGCTAACTGGCTGTGGGGCTTCAGGCTTAGGGAAGGCTGTGCCAAACCTTCCACTCTGCCTTACAGCCTCCCTCAAAGGTTTATAATCAGCCAAACTCTGATTCCCAACTCCAGGGGCTGGGGTTGGCAGGGAATGAGGCTCTTCTTGTATGTCCTTGAACACTGAGTTCTTTGCCAGGGTTAATCTTCCACCCCCTCCTCCCACACCTTCCCCTGACTTTTTCCCCTCTTGAAGCAGAGGTTGCGAGTGTTGTGCTCTGGGGTCCCAATATAGCCCAAATACTTGCTCATGTGCTTGGATTTAAATGCATGAAATGGCTGTGCTAGATCTGGTCTCTCTGCCATGTGCCAGCATCTTGGACCCAGCTTCCTATCTCCTGCAGCTGGAGGTGCAGGGTGGATGTATCTGTGTGTCCATATTGATTTGGGAGGTTGTCAGGATCTGGACCTCTCTACTGGGCCCCCACATGCTCTACTTTCTGTGGAAATCCTGTGTGGGCTGTGACAATGATGGTCACATCAGTGTATTTGCAGCAGGACGATGCACAGTGGGACCTGTGTAGGCAACTTTCTGCATGCATGTTTGGTTATACGGGCTGTGATCTCTCTTGGTGATCAGCCAGGTCAGCCTCTCTTGAATGGTTGCCTCCTGCCCTCTTCTTTCCAAAAAGCTTCTTTGGCAGGGGTGGAGCTGCAATTCAGTGCGATGGGACTGAGCAGTACCTGGGATCTGGAGAGGATAATGGCACTCAGCAGCAGGCCATGTGCCAAAGTACCTTGAGGCAGTGACTAAAAGGGAATTTTGTTCTGTAAAATGTCTGTTTTGGGAATACTTCTTGTCAGCCTGGCATGTCATGGTGCCTGGTGCTTTGGGGTGATGGAGCAAGTAGGAGTCTGCAGAGAAAGGAGACTGACCCTGGCTCAAGATGTAGACCCATCCCCTCTCTGTGGCCCACAGGCATGGGTGAGGAGAGACCACACTGCTCCTGCTGAGAGATGTAAGCTCATTTCATACTTCACCAGTGCAGCCTGTGGTTGCATGAACTTTCCTTTGCTGGTTGTGCATTTGCACATGGGTCTGCTCAGCAGTTTGGTATGGGCAGTAGCCTAGCCATGCTGAAAGCTGTGACTCGGTGTGCCTCGTATGCAGACAGGCCAGGTTTGTTGGGCTGTATAGGCATGCTTGTCACTGCCGTGCTTGGGATGAGGCCTTCTGTAGGGACCAGTGTGCTGGGGGGAGTGATATTTTAATGATGCTTCTCTGAGTGATATCTTTTGTTGCTGGTGCAAATCCACATGCAAGAGACCAAGGGCTGCCCAGCCTGATTGCACGTGGGGCTGAGGGTGCATGTTAGTAGCTGAGGGTGCTATTGGGAGCATGTGCTGGTGTGTGCTCGGCAGCACGTGAGGCCTGTGCACGCCCTGCAGGGTGTGCGCATGTGTCTGCTGAGCGTGCACGGCTCTGTGTGTGTCTGTCTGCTGAGCGTGCATGGCTCTTGGGAGGACTGTTGAATAGGAGAGGGGTTATGTGCACCCTAATCCTGGTTGCACCCATCTAAGAGCTGTTGGAGCTTGACTCTGGTGCCGGACGTTGGACTCTGGTGCCGGACGTTGGACTCTGAGGCAGCACTTGGCTGTGCTCCCTTGCTGCCCTCTGCAGGCAACCACCTCCTGTCCACGGCTCTGCCGAGCAAGCACAGCCCATCACACAACAGCCGAGGAACAGCCTTGGCCTGGCTCACCACACTTCCCTCCCTCCCGGTACCCCAAAATAGCCACGCTCCATTGCAAACACAGCCGGAGCCCGAGGGCTGCTGGGCACCGGAGGAGCTGCCGTGCTTGCCCGGGGTGACCGGAGCCAGCTAAGCCAAAGGGCACCGGCAGCCTCCCCCGGCACGGCGGGCCGGCCGCCCAGCCAGGCAGCTCTCTGATGGCTTTGGCTGGAGCCGCTGCCGGAGGAGTGCGTAGGATGGAGGAGAAGTGTGAGTCAGCCCCGGGAGCCTTGCATGCGAGCGGCCACGCAGAGGTGCTTGGCAGCCGCTCCCAGAGGGGGCTACGTGCATGGTGGGTGAGTGTGGAGGGATGCAGGAGCTCGGGTGATCGACCCAGCTGCAAAGATGCCCTCCAACGGGGAGAGGTCATGGAGAAACACAGTTGTCACTGTAATTGTCACTGTTTTCTTTCAAAAGCTGCAGACTATTCAGAGGGTTGCTTTGGGAATCTGCTTTTGCATGCTTAAACTGGACTTCTGTACTATGGTTGGATCTGAAACTTTCTCTTTCATTCCCTTTGCTTTTTCTCTGCTGGGTAAATCCAGGTTGGATCCTGTTTGCAGGAGCTGCCTCCTGCTCCTATGTCGCAGGCCTGCATAGACCACCCTCACTCTCCCTCCTTGGTCTATTCTGGCCAAGGATTTGGAGCTGAAAACTGGGTTGATCTGAAACATCTGGCCTTCCACCCAATAGCAGAACAAGTAGGGATGAGGATGTCTGTAAGTATGTCTGACCTGAGGCAGCCATTTTTCAGGAACCTGGGCCTATAGCACCAGGATATTTATTAGTGCTGGCTCCAGAAGCTGTGATCTGATGGGATCCAGAGGACCCCCAAACAAACTCCTTGGGCAGATTGGGTTCTGCATGCACTGAGGAAATCAAAACATAAAAAAAGGAGGAAGAACTTGAAACTACCCTGGTTCTGCAACACTTCATTTTTCAGTTTCTGGGCAGGATTTATATTTGGCATCTAATTAATCTCAAAACTCAAAAAAAAAAAATCACACAGTTTTGTGACTCCACAGTGCCTTTTACCTGGGAATTTTAAAACACCTTGTTAGGAAAATGGACTTTACAATTATCCTAAGTGTCCAGATGGAAAAATTGAGCTAGGCTATATGATTCTGCCAAGGCTACCCAGACAGTCAGTGGCAAAGGTGAGAATGAGGCTATAAAGACACTTTCCTATTCACAGAAAATCCACACTAAAGGAAAAGTACAAGACAGGGTCACTGCTGAGCTTTCCAGGAGCAAGCTCAGCTTCATCCCTGTTTCCCAGAGCCCATACTCAGCCTCACGCTTCATAACTGTTGCAAAACCCTACAGCAGCTGAATAATATGATAGTGAGTTAATTTGTCAGGACCCCTGATTGATGTTACTTTATTCTGAACACCAGACCCCACAGCCCTTTACAATAAGCACATAA
This sequence comes from Scolopax mira, assembly GCA_004320125.1. Taxonomy (NCBI): domain Eukaryota; kingdom Metazoa; phylum Chordata; class Aves; order Charadriiformes; family Scolopacidae; genus Scolopax; species Scolopax mira. Next base: position 38,431 of record BJBW01008247.1, read on the forward strand.
TCTTGCATAGTGCCTGTGCCTGCAACCAGCAGGATGAGAACATCCCACCTTGTAGACTTGGGGGCCTCCACCTTCCAGGACCTGGAGTTCAGCATCTGTTACTGGGGTTGCATGCACCAGATTTTCATACGTATGGTGCCTTTATGTGTCTGAGTACCAAAGCTCTGCTCAGTGAGACATGGACCCTGCTCTGTAGTAGTATGCACTGGCAATGTGGGAGGTGATAAGATTGCCTTCATAGCAAAGAGGCTAAACAGGAGGAGCAGATGGGCCAGAAGAAGTAGATGCAGGATCCTGAATTGGTTTGCTATTCATTCACAGACCAAGAACACCAGAGAATATGTGGGTTTAAGACAATGGCTTGAAAAATAGAGTTAATCGGATAAAAGAAGCAGCAGGACTCTATTGCATATTGGGTTGAGGCAACAAAAAACCAAGGGAAACGAGACCCTTGTGGCTAGAGGGCTAGGAGCTGTGGTTTGCTTCCCTGCCTTGTGTTCCTGTGCATGCTGCCTTTGGTTTGGGGCAAGGGGCAGATTGCATGCTTAGGCACATGTGTTTTTATTGCTGGTGGTTGAAGAAACCTGCACCTCCACACTTCTCATGTCTGTGAGTGCCTGTTTTCAGCTGATGGCTATGTTTTCAGTCACTCATTCCCTGAATCGTTTTGCAGTTACTTTTGAGGCTTTACAATGTTCAGACTTTTGCCTGAGACTGGCACTGTGAATGGCTGCCTCTGCATAAGGGGCATTAGAGCCCTGCTCTAACTCATGAAGATCCTGTGAAGCTGAGCACCTAGGCACCATAGTGAAATGCTATAGATGGAGAAGTAAATAAGACACACAAAATTATAAAACCTTCACCTATAAAAGAGAGGATAAAGGCTCCAAAAAGGAAGGATAGCACAAGAAAGGATCTTATGTGGCTGAAATGCTGTCTCTGAAATGGTGGATCTGGGATGAAGTATGGGCCAGATATAAGAGGCAGAGGAGAGAGCAGATGTGGTGAGAATCCTGCAGGCAATGCCTGCCCCATGGCTTACTGGTACCTTAGCACAGGTAAGAGGTCATTAGAGCTCTGGCAGCAGCTAAAGGGAGCGCCAATTGGAACCAGATGTCAGGAAGTGCGAGGCACCACAAACGTGTGGAAGGGCCTCCCAGCCATGGCGGCGGATCCCCTAACACTGGAGTCATTCACGAAGCAATTAGTTGGCATCCTGCAGTTTTGGCCTGTTAAAAATGGGAATCAACCTTCAGGAGCTAAGTGGGGCTGCAAGGAGCTTTCCCAGCATGATGGGAAGTGCTGGCACAGAGAATTAGAGTAAGCTCAGGATGGTAGGTGATGGAAGGTAGGATGAATGGACCTACCATTGACTGTGGAAAGACTCCTGTTGAGTTCAGAGGGCTTTGCCTCAGGCTTAGTGCCATGGCTTTGAAAAAAAAAGAACAAAACCCACAAAAAAAAAACCCACCTGGAAAAGAGAAGTCAGGACCTCAACCTCTCGTTCAGCTTTCCTGCTGGTACCCCCATTAGAGCTTCTATGAGTTGTGTCTTCTGTGTTTTATTCTGAGGAACTATTATCTGTTGAATTGTCAAGACCATAAGCCTAAGGCTATGGTAGGTCCATAGTTGTTTTAGATCTTTAAAGTAGTTTTGGGAGACTATGTTAAGGACATGCCATAGATCATCTGAAAGTTATGGTTGAAGCAGGAATATCTGGGTGAGATTTTCTTGCCTGGCTTTGTAGGAGGTCAGACTGTTTGAATATATGAAGTTCTTCATGCTTCTATGATCATGGTAATGCACCTTGTTTTTCTCCTTTGTGGTCACACATTTCTCCAATTTGCATCGGCCTCTTCACATGGTATGGACAGCCTGTGAGGACGTATCATAAAAAAAGTCTCCTATTTACTCTCATGCATAAATCTTAAAGAAAGATGGTGGGGAAAAAAAACCAGTTCTGAGGCTGGAAATTCTGGCTTGTGCTTTTTTTTTTTTTTTAATACTGTCTTTTCTTCACTATTTCTGCTCTAGAGAAAGCCCACCCTCCCTCTCACACTCCCCTGCCGCAAAGTCTCAGCAGACATCTTACACTAGACCAGTTTTGTAAGCTCAAGAGAGTCAAATGCTTGTCTGCTTTTCTGGATGCATACGTTTTGTATCTCTCTACATCATCTGAGTTTTTCATGCTCTTGATTTACTGCAGGAAGAGAAAGCACAGAATAACTTTGTACCTCAGTCTATCTGAGGAGAAGCATTTATGCAGGTGAATATTTGGAAAGTCACCAGCTCCAGCTGTTGAAAGCTCACCAGTAAACAGGTGCTGCTGTGGATTGAGAGAAAGATGTCCCAGCCACTGCTTGCTGAGGTCTGAGACCTGATCGTTAAGTCTCTATCAGTCTGTCCACAAGGTCAATGGATGCTGCCCTGCCAGGCTCAATAAGCTACAGGATACACCCAGGGGGAGACAGTCTTCAACTGAGTCACGATTTATTAGAGTGGTCATGGAAGCCTGTCCCCTCAGGAAACATAATGCTAAGTAATATTATGTGAAGAGATGGTGGTACAGTGTACATTGTGGGATGCCATCTAATGGAGCAGGCAGAGCCTGGATCATTATATGTATCTTTATACAAGGAGGCTCTTTCTCAGGGCAAGTGTCCCTGAGGCTTGGGGAGGCGAGGAAGGTGTGTAAGATTTGACACTGGCTGGCATCTGCAAGGTGAATGTTTAAAGCCAAATCAGACCCTGCCCACTTTTACACACCCCTGGAGTTTCTCACACCTTGGGAGGTGATGCTCCCCCTCTGCTGGCTGTCAGGACTGGCTTGGCTGAGTGGGTTGGACTGACACATCACCGAGACAGTTGGAGGGAGGTGAGAGGATTCCCAGCTGAGGGACTATGTTACGCTGCTTATTGCATTTGCCCTCCTGAAGCAGAGCTTTAATCACTCTCCTAGCATCTTTCTTTCTCCTACTGCAGGAAATTGCAAACTTTCTACCATTCCATTGCGTGCTTGGAGCTGGAGGTCCCGAGTGATAGTGCAAAGCTCTGAGTTTCCTCTGCTTTGCTGTTTATGCAACCAGGCCAGCACACTTAAAATGAGACAAAACACTCCTGCTCAGGAGTGCAATGGGGGACTCCTGTCTCTGGTGCTTCTCTTGGGTGCAAGAGAGGAAGTAAAGGCCATGGGATGCTGTAGCACTTTGCCCAGTGTAAAAGAGAGAGGGAAAGGTTCATGCATGCTAAAGAAAGAGCAGGTTCACACAGATTTTCCAAAATTCTGCAGTCGGCATGAGGGTATAGGGGCAGGAGTCACAGCGGAGGGCTGGGGGAGTATATATGTAGCAGAGAACACATTTTACAGCCCTCTACTTCTTCCAAACTTCACCAAGTGAAAAAATCCAAATAGCTATGACTTTATAACCACTCACTTAACAGGATTGGAATGACTTACTAACTGTTCCTATATGAACAAAAATAACACCAAAACATTTTCTTTTCTCTCCCCCCTCCCAGGCCTCATGACTGTAAAAGGATTTGTGACAAGCCATGAGTCTTGAGAAAATAAAGCACGATGAATTCCCATCCACAGAGACAATTCTGAAGGTATGTGTCCCCTCCTTCCTACTCACTGGAAAACCACAGTCTTGGCCAGGACTGGAAGAGAAGCCATTCATTCAAGCCCAATTTCCCAAATTGTATCACAAAAAATAGTCTCAGTCACATAAATGAGCTCTGTGGGGATTCTGCTTCCCCTTGTGTGCCAGGTTAGCTCGGTAGAGAGTGCGGGGCTGGCCAGTGTCCTCAGCCTATGTCATGGGAAGGCAGCACATTGGGGCAAGCATGTAACAAAGGGATAGCTGGGAAGAGGATAGCCTAATCAGTGGGCTATTCACTCATTCACTCTCTGGAAATACACAGCTCTTCCTAACTGTTTCGCTGTGATTAGCTTGGGAGAGGGAGACTTTAAAGCAGAAGGTACTGCCTTAGGGTTTTTTTTTTCTAAGCAGCTGGTGGATTTTGAGTGCTATGCTTCAATTTTGCAAAAGGATGGGTTTCTTGGGGGCTGGTGTGTCTTTGGGATTTTAGTGAGGGCATGTAGGGTGCAGAGCTTGCCCTTTTTGCTGCTTGCCCCTTGGGAGATGATCTGGACAAATCTCACTGACTCAGTGGTCACAAGTGTGCTAATCAACATGGGCTAGAAGGTTTCTTTCTGCCCCAAGTAGCTTTGAGCTACCAGGGAGCAAGGCAAGCAGCCATCCTTGGCCTTAAGTAAGAGACTTGACCCTGATCTAGGTCCAGGAGAGAAGTCATCTCTGCTTGATTCCTTGATGTATACAATTTTCTTGCCTGTGCTGGCTCAGCTGGTGCTTTGTGGGGAGGAGAACTGTGGCTCCAGCCACTTCCTGCCCACTGGAGTGGGAGGAGGAGCACTGGGTGTTTAGAAGCTCCTGGTTTCCCTTGCACTGGCCCCCACAAGACATGACTTTGCTCCTCTGAATGCACACATGAGAGGATTTACACTGGAATATGCCACTGGGAGGGATGAGGTTAGCACAGGGCAGTCCATGTGCTACGTAAAGTTATGTGGGATGCCTGTAAGATATTGTGGTTTGAGCTGGTCAGAAGAAGGACAAGGTTTTGCGTGCAGGAATTAGAAAGGTTGTTTTCTGTCTGCGTACCAGAAATCATCTGTTTGGTTTTGTTGAAAACATTGCAGAGATGTGCAAAAAAATGTTATTGATGGTGTGGTGGTTTGTATTTCGTTGTCATGGTTTGTAATTGTTAAACTTGTGCTGATTTTCTTCCATTCTCCTTTTGCACTTTGGAGTTTTATTTGGACCTTGGTGAAAATCTGAAAGCAGAAATAGATTTCTTTGAGTAATCGCATCCTTGGGGAAAGGTAGAGGGAAAAAACTGTTTTCAACTCTTTCATCAATGAAAAACTATCCCTAATTCCAAGTTATACTAACAAGATTCTGGTGTTACTTCATACAGATGAGCAAAATGATTATTCTTTCCAAACACCTCTTTCTGCAACAGGTTCAGCAGATTTTCCTGCCTTTTCAGTCAGAGCTGCCTCACCTTCATTTGTCTAAGTGAATCAATCCATAGTATGCACATATGTTATAACCAGGACAAGACACAGGTCTTTTCCTGCAGTTTTGTGTGTATACATAGCAACCTCTGCCTAAGGAGGCCCTATGCTACTCTAGCAAGGTTAACCAGGGAGGGCAGAGAGACGAAAGGACCGTGCAGGCATGATGTTCACTGGGAAATTCTCTTGCAATGGGTGGGGAGTGATGACACATCAAAAGAGATGGGGAGAAACAAACCCCATGATATCAAACACATGGCAAGATGAACCACCTACTGTTTAATGAGAGAATTAGGACACATGAATGTTTTTTCTCAGGCTACTTCAATCTGTTTCTAATCCTGCCCTAGGGAAGAGTGGATGAGAAGCAGGAGGCCAATATATATATATATATATATGTATATTTTAATGTTTCTCATCTTTAGTAAGTGTGTGTGTGTATTTATATTTACCATAATTGCTCACAAAGATGTTTGACACTGTTATTTCTGGTGTTCCTTGGCAGCAAGAGACTTTTTACCACCAACCTATTGATACCACATGGTGGGTAAGAGCACCTCCTGCTCTCCCTCCCCTCTTTGCTCCAAATCAAAAAGCACTGGGTTTTCTCAGCTTGGCAGAAAAAAAATAGAGAAGCCAAGTGATCAGTTCAGTTCCAGAGCCCTCCGTTTTCCTACTGAAATGTGGGTCCCTTGTTCCAGCAAGTGTACGTGTGCATACGTGCTTGCTATAAAGTGTTCCCATGGCAGAGCTTTCACAGCGCTCTATTTATTTTGCTGGGTTCTCAGGTCAACCACGATACTCTGAAGTGTGGTGGTTTGGACTTAGAGATGGATCATGTGGTCTCCATTATTGGAGATAACCACTTAAAGGCCAGCTTTGCCAAGACAGACCAGAGCCTTTCATTATCTGACAGCTTTGACCAAAGTCAGATGAACTGTGAGCTTTCTGGGAGAAGGATCTTCCTGGTCAACTCGTATAATGCAGAAGTATATCCTGTAGGATAGAGGATGAGAAAGAAAATCCTTTCTTCTCCAGTAGTGAAAAAGGTCTATACTTTGATGGGGAGTGGGAGTTTTTCTTACACAGATTGTCCACTCAAAAATCCTTTTTGTTTCTTTTGGGGAGTCACTATAAGTAAAGAGAATTTGTGTTTGTGGGAGCTGGTAGCCCCTTGGAGGGACTTGTAGAGGGAAGACCATTTAATCATGTATTAAGTAGATCTACACAACCTGTTTTTCTCCACTGTGTACTCTTGTGAGAAGCACTGGTGACCTAGAGATCTGATTTGAAAGATGAAATCTTGTCTGTGAGATACAACTAAGAGCTCTGCTGGAAGATTTTTGCAGAGGACTTTCTTGCAGAAATGTGCTAAATTTGTCAATGAAACTAATGCTGAGCTGAGTTGAGATGCCTTCAGAGAAGATCCAGTAGACATCTGCCTGTGCACTGGAAACCAGCCTGCAAAGTGACACCTGGGCTGCTGCTGCTCATTGATCTCACGGCAAGCAAGATTTTGGGTGAGTGGGTGAGGTGATGCAACAACCGCATCTTGTGGCGAGGAAGGAATAGCTCTTACTGATGGCTAGGAGGGCAATCAGTTAGATTAGGGCTGAAGATCCTGTAAGGATGATACAAGATAGATGTGGGCTTTCTACTTTAATATGTATACATGAATATCTATCTACCTCCCTCCCTCCCTCCCTCTCCTTTTCCCCAAGCAGACACATCCTTTTCTGCAACCTGTATCACAAAGTGCTGGAGACTGAACCTTTCAAGGGCTTTTATGGGATTTCTGTCTTTCCTCTGTCTGGAGAAGGGAGACAGTGTATGTTGAACTGCAGTAATTGTTTGTTACAAAGGATTTGGATATGCTAAGATAGTCCTAAAGCTGCTGTTTTCTGTCATAAATTCTGTGAAGGTCAAAAATGGTTAGCTGATCACCTCTTTTACAAAGTGATTCATCTCCTCCAAAGCTGACCTACTTTTTTGGAAATGGCATTCACTCTTCACTGATTCTTAAGGAAGTCAAACATCCAGTCTGGCCTGCCTCCTACCTTTTAAACTCCTAAATGCAGGTGGGATGAATCTCACTCTTAATATCTTAATCATTATTAATTAGATTGAGCTTTCAAGGTCTTCCATCACAGCATTTTTCTCTTGCTCTCAGATAATTTCTGTGGCTTTTTCCTCAGCTCTATCCAGCTTTTAAACACCTTTTCTACAATATGTATTGCAAACTGCACACAGTATTTTGGTATCTGTCTTGTCTGTGGTTTCTGCAGACATGGAAACTCTTCCTTTCTCCTTTTCATCATTACCTTTTAGGGAAATTTTACTTTCTTGCCCATTCTAACTTTCAAGTCCTTCTCAAAAAATCACTGCCCTTCAGGACACACTTCACTGCTCTACGAGTATGGTAGAATGCTCCTTGTCATCTGCATGTAACATTGCATTTTGCTACCTAAAACATATGTTTGAGCTAAAGCATGCCAGCAACTTGATAGTTCTGATGGAGCCGAGTGCCCTGCCTCCTCACTACTTAACTGCTTTGCCAGCTTCTGTGACCTAAACAGCTTACATCAGCTGCAAGTAATATATTTACTTTCATGAAAGCTGATGAAAATGTTGACTACCTCTGGGCAAGGCAGTAGATCCTGACAACCATCAGTGATACTTTCTCACTGAATAATACCTCCCAGTTTCTCCAAGCTAGCCAGTCCCAATCTGTTGAATGTATGCTTTATTTCTATAGTGTAGCAGGAGCTTTTCAAACAGAATGTTGTGCAATGTTAAGTCATGCACCACATGAAAGTTTGTATTATGCCTGTAAGAGACTCTTTGATGAAAAGAACTCATAATTTTGTCAGAAAATGAGATCAGGCCTATTTCCCATGAAAAACATTGACTGACATTTGTTGCAGATGTAATTATTTTGTAAGGTGGAGTGGTGTCACCTGGCCTAATTTTAACCAAATAACAGTTTGCTGTCTGATCCAAACTAGCTGCCAAGGTTCGTTCGGCAGTCAACAGAGCAAGATCAGCCCTCCAGCAGCTGAATCATCTAATCTATGTTAGACATCTGTCTTACAGTAGGATGATTGCTGTTTGGAAGTGCCTGCCTGTCTCCATTGACTGAAGAAAAGGAGAAAGGATTAATTTTGAGCTAGTCTGTGTATAGCTACCTCAGTGAAATCACTTCTGTTAAAATATTGGCACAGCCTTACTATGCCTTTCTCCAAATGTTGGGAAATTCATTGTTCCCCTTCAGGACTCTCATGACTCATAGTCTAGGGAGTTTCAGGTAAATCACAGTATGAATCCTCGACACACAAGTCCAAGATCCCCTACCTGCCCCTTCTCTTTATCCGGAAAGATGGATAGGCTTTGGCTAAGATGTTAATGGAGCAGCATTTGTTAGACTACTTCCTGCTTGCCAGCAAGCCACAGGCTTTGATCCTTGTACCCTGTGCATCATCCCACCTGGAAATGAAAGTCTTGTGTTTCCCCCAGCAAAAACCTTGGAAGCAAGTGGTAAATTGAAGAGAAAGTTGCATGAGGTGAGGATGACAATGCGCGTGTGATGCCTTGAGCCTGCCTTAGGGGAAGAGGGCATGGCTAGGCTGGGCTGGATGATCAGAGCTGGTGTAAGTGCTCCTGTGAGTTGTACCAACACAGGACAGCTACTGAGCACAGGAGTAGAGGGCCTTTTTGTCAGTAGAGCTGGACCAGGAAACGTTAACCTGCTGCAGGCTCTTAAAAATGGGCTAGATATGGTCTCTGGGCATCAAGGTCTCATTCTAGGTGTGTGGGAATCAGAGATTAATCTATGCTTGGATAAACGAGATGGCTCATTAACAGCTTATGCCAGACAGCTATGCACTGTCTTACAGTGTCATAACACTCTTGGAAGGTCCCAGCTGGGATAAGGAGGGGGGACTTATTGCTTCATGCACCCAATGATTCCTCAGAAATAGAAGCAGAATTGATGAGCATAAGGTGGCCTAAGGGGAGTGGAAGGAGATAGAGAGGATTATTTCCCCCAAGTCAGAAAGGAAGCAATGTTTGTCCATGTAGCAATACCTCAGGCCATCTCTTCGTGAGATCAGTATCACCCTTGATAGTGCGGCTTTCACCCCTGTGAGGAGTGCCAGGGTTATAGACCATGTTTCCAGGACCTGCTGGAGTGGGGTGACAGTGGTGCCACATGGTGTATCAGTTGTTGCAGCATTTACCAGTTCACAAAAGACATGAACATTAACTGGAGGGGTTTGGTAATGAAAATATATGCATCAAAAATTGATTTTTAATCATGTTTATCCCTGGATTCCTCCATTTTCTGTGTGTGTCACTCCAAGGATACTACAATAGTGCTGGAAGTGCACAGACGTGCAGCTGCAACAATGAAGTGTTGAAAACAGCCAAGGATTTAGAAGCTATTAATTACAAATAAAACAAATGAGTGCATTTCATGACCAGCTAATTTGTAAGTGGAGAGAGAAAAGAAAAACAAATCCAACTGTTATTTGCAGCAAATTGTTTACTTTGCTCTAATAATAAATACGCCTGAAAAGAAATGCCAATGCTCTGCCAAGGCAAAAAATGTGTGTCTGCATGTGAGTGTAATTCTTCTCCTGTTAAGCACTTTAAATGAGTGAAGCTGAAAGGATTACAGAAATCTCATGTTTCATCCTTTAAGCTCTTTGTTCATTTTTGCATTTCATTGATTCCGTGGAGGACAGACTAGATTGCTTTAATGTGGTTAATCATCAATTAGTGTCAATTGGAGCAATTTTGTTGTCTTAATAGATGAATTCCTTTTTGGGAATCAGTTTCTCTTCTACAAAGAACAATTCTTGTTATTGATTAAGGGAAGTGGAAACATCTTTTTACTTGCATTGATTTTATTTTAACTTTTTTTCCCATCTAACATGCGGATCAGCTTCCACAGCTGCAGTGCTAGGCAGCAAAAAAGACGTCTTAAGAGAGATGTATTTGGGTACAGCAGTATTCTTCTCTTTCCACCCCAACAAGTCCTGCACCACAGCCTGGAGCTGGAAAGTCACCAGATGTGCTATACTTTGAGGACATGTAGTCAGGAGGTTTCTACTCCATCTTTCTTCAGTGTCCAGGACTGACTGTCAAATATTTTAGTGTTTCAGATATTTGCATTCCGGACATGGTCCCTTGTGGGAACAGCAGAGCCATCCTAAGCATGGAGGAAATATGGATTCAGAACCTTATCCAGACTTAGTAACTTAAGTCTTCCTTTTTAATAGGCTGAACTGAGATCTCTGATCTGAAAAGTCCCCAAAGGCTTCATCTGGAGCCCATGTGTCCGGTACAAGGCATTTTGAGAGAGATAAAGGCCAACTGGATAAGGTCCAGGGGAGAGCAGCAAGAATGATCAAAGGTCCAGAAAACATGACCTCCGAGGAAGGACTGAAGAGTTGGGATTGTTTAGTCTAGAGGAGAGATGACTACAGAAAGATCTGCTGGGAGACTGCAAGTATGTAAAAGGGTACTGTGGAAAGGAAGAGAACCTGCTTCTTGAGTCCACTTGCAGAAGAACAGACTACATGTTTTCATCTAAATCAGGAGTAAGACATTTGTATTAGACAAGAGGAGAGCGTTTGCAAAGGTGACAATAGTTATGTAAAGCAAATGTCTTTTGGTAGAACTGATTCTATGAGGGAGAAGAAAAATAGACTAGGTGACCTAGCAAAACCTCTTAAAGTTCTGGGTTTTTTTGTGGATATTTGAAGTTGCTTGGATTCAGATCCTGATTTTGCTGCTCTGGGGTGTGCCCTCATAGATGTGAGCATGGGATGTAACTTGTATTTTGAAAACCCAAAAGAGATGATCAGAAATAGCCAAGTGAAGGAATTCTATGCAGGGGAGAGGCTGTCGTGTGCAAACAAAGTAGAAGAACAAATATCTATAGATCACCTGGGAGTCTACATGCTGGAAGGTATGTCTGTGTACATAAAGGAGAAGAAAGTATGAGATGAGAAAATACACTCCCTGTGAGTACAAAGTTCTTCCCTCCATGATCACCATCATTATTCTTCTTAGTTTTATGTGGATACCTTCCATGGAGCTGGTGTTTGGAGATGTTTCTTAGTCTAAAGCCTAAAAAATGCTTTAATCAGCATTTTTTAGACTCCATGTAGACAATGGAGTCTAAACAGAGTTTGGAGGATCTTCCAGTACAGGAAAGACATTTGTCAACCAGAGCAAGTTCAGTGTCAGCCACTAAGATGTTTGGGGCTGAACCACTCGCTGTATAGGGAGAGCATGGCATAATGGAGTTTGTTCACCCATGAGGGTTTTCAAGATCAGATTTGGTAAAACCTGGGGCAACCTGGTTGGATCTCCTAACTGATGCTGCTTTGAGCAAGTGTATGGACTGGAAGAGACCTCTGGATGTCCCTTCTAATCTAGATTATTCCATGTTTCTGTGATTCTAAAGCTAATTGTCTGTATCTGTCAAAACCCAGTGCTTTTACTGAGGGCAAAGATACTCTCTGTGTCTGCTGCCAAGAGGCAACAAAAACATTGCAGTACATTGCTAGTGCCAGTACCTCTGCCTTAATTACTACCACATTAATTTTTATGCAGATGGCAAACATGTCTAAATGTCCTCGGATGTCTCTGAAACCACTGGTCTTCACCTCATGTGCTCTCAAATTTCTCTTGTCTTCTCTATAGGCAGAAGACAGGCATGAGCTCCAGTCTGGGTTTCTCTCACCAGGAGGGATCATACAGAGATCCCTAAGCAAACGTGGAGTAAACTGGGACTGGGACTGGAACTGAGTTCAGACTCGCATCAATGTGGTGCAAGAGGAAAAGTTTATGAACTCAGGCACAATTCTGCTGCAACATGGCTGTCCACTTCTTGGATCCTACCTGTCATCTTCTCAAGGTACTCTATACACCATGCTGAGTGCACCAGTCTGTGTTAGCTCTAAGTACCCCTGTCTCTGTGCTGTGCTCTGTGTTCTGGGCTGTTAACAGCTGAGGTTATTCCAGGTTAATAATGAAAGATTAAGATTGTTGCTGTTATTTAGCATCATGTTGCTGTGTTTTGATTTTAGTCCAGCTCCTTCTCAGTGGAGTTCTCATTTTTGATTTGGGTATTTTGGGGGTTTGTTGTTGGTGGGGCTTTTTGCTTTTTGTTTGTTTGGGTTTTATTTTGTTTGGTGATGTGGTTTTTTTTTTGGCTTGGGTTGTTTTTGTTTTGTGTTTTTGGTTGTTGGGGTTTTTTTTTTGTTTGTTAACAAGATCAGAGGTGTAACATGGACTTTTAAGTCATAAATAACTCCGATGGCCAGTTTAAAGCTCAGATCAAGCCAACGTGTGTGATAATCTTCTGTGAATCACAGATGTTAAAGCCTCCCTGATAATGAAGACCTATGGTGCTATTTCCAGTTTGTCAGGAATCCGGAAGAGGTCTGTGCCCAAACTCTGGGAACAATATATAAAAGTCCTGTTAGTGTTTCCCTGATATCTTGACTTTTCCTCATTTTCAAGTGCCTGGGAGAGAAAGAGGAAGGTACGCAATTCTTGCAGACACAAAGAGTGGGGCTACTCCCAGCCATGAATAGCAGACTTTAATGCATAGTCCATGACTGGATTTTCTCAGATTTGGGCAAAGGTCTTGCTTGCGCTCTCTGAGCATCTTCCCATGGTGCATGTGTACTCAGCATCCCGTGATGTTCCCTGCTTCTTGTAGGGAACACCCTGCTCAGATCAAGTCCATCCCTAGTCAAAGGATTATTCCCAATAGACTGTGCTTTAGTCCATTTTTAAATGTCTTAAAGAGCAGGGTTTCCACCACAGTCCCTGAGGAGGATGTTCCACAATCAGTAGGTTGCATCTCACTGCTAAGAATGTTTCCCTTGATATTCAGAGTTCATTTTCCATTTCTTAATCCCATTTTGTGATTCCTCGTTATTCCCCTGCTGGGCTAACCTAAACAATTCCTCCCCCTCCTCGACATTTATGCCTTTCAGCTAGTCAGCAGACAGTTGTCCTCCTTTGTTGTCCTCCAGCCAAACTATACATATTTAGCTCCTTCAGTTTTTTTCCTCATAAGTCAATCCTTCCAGCCACTTAATCATCCATGTTGTACCACTTTGACTTCTCTCCAGCCTGAAGCATTCCAATGCTGTGGAGGTGCCCAGAAGCAAATCAAATACCCAGTGACCTAAGCCCAGTGAGGAGGTTAACAGAGAAAACCTTGTTTGTGAGAAAATCTCTACAGCCATCTTCTTTGTCATGGGGTGGAAACATGGTTTTGGTGCTACCCTTGAGACCTGGCTGGAGAAAAGCTGCCAATTTTGTTCAAATATTCCATTGAAACCAGACGAGAAGTGATGTCCTGCTGTGTTATTTTCATTCATTTCATTGTAATCTACTGTGGCAGTGTTGGAAGGACACAAGGAGGAAGGGCTGGCCCAGTGAAATGCAGTGATAAACACACGGAAAGAGCTTGCTATTGAATGCCACAGTCTGTCCATGCCAAGGTCATGTCATGACAGAGAAAAAGCCCAGGCTACTTCTTCCATTTCTCTTAGGACCCTTTTTCTATCTAAACATGAAGGAAAGGAAGTTGCTTTCTGTTTGCCATCTGTCCTGAGCCAAAGCTGATGCTCACCTTGTTTTCTTTGGGTGTCAGTATGTGTTTGCTAATTCAAGCTAGAAAAAAACATTCTCCCATCTTCCTCTAAAAGTAGAAAGCACTAGCTTAGGGAGAACAGGCTAGCTGCGTATGCAAATGGTCCTGGGCCAGTGCAAATCTTTTGTCTCCTTGTAGGGTAAATTAAATATGAAGGAGTTACGGGTTATTATCACCCTATGGAGTCTGGCTTGTTCCTTTCCAGAGCCCCTCAAACTCTTCATCCTATTAAAAGAAAAGCAATCGGAGGTGGTAATTTAACCAGTGCTTACTGGAGCAGGGGTCAGGTCTCGTTTGAAGCTCTGGATTCCTCCCAGGACAGCAGTAATGTCTCAGTCTTAATTAGAGCCCAAGGTGCCATCAGGTTACAAGAAGATGCCGTGGTGATGCAGCTATTGCCTTTGCCTGTGGTATAAAACTAAATCCCAGACTGCTTATTCATGTCCAAGATCCTCTGCCATGATTGAAATTCATTACAGTGTCAGCGTCTATTATTTGTAGTAGAGCATTGTCTGACGCCTTAGACAATATGACGGAAGATTTAGTGGCACTGGGAGGAAAAAAGGACTGTGCCATCAAAACAATCAAGTCAGAAGGAGGAATGAATTATTTTTCCCCTCCATTTTAATAGTGAAGGAACATAAATGTGAGACTAGAGAAGAAAGTGTACTCAACTTCCTTTGCTGTGTCAAGTTTTCTCAGGAGCTCAGTCCCAGCTGAAACACTTCTGCAATGCTGCAAGTTGTAGAGAGCTTCAGATCTTGTCCAGAGACAAGGCTATGCCTGAAGCCACATTGCTGTAAATAGTGGGTGATGATTTTAGCATGTGACCATCCCTCCTGCACACCACTGCGAATGGACAGCCTTGAAGCATTGACTATCGCTGATGTAGCTTGATGGCGAAACTGTATTTTTCTGCAGCAATCTTGTGCTTATTTCATACAAATACCAAGTAGTGAACAGCTTTAAATCATGGTAAGGCTACTGTACTTGAAAGTACTTTGTACCAAAACTGCAGATTACTGTAGGTCAACCCATCAGAAAAATCCTCTTCAGATTTAGAACACAACCTCTAATTTTGCTCCTCCAGCCTATTTTAAAAATAGGAAAACAACAGCCTCTTTTAAAAAGGAAGACAAACACTTTACTGAAAAAATAAAAACAACAGCTTTTTTTTTTCCCATATTTTATTTTGCAGGCTGCATAGGCCATGACTCAGCAAGGCATTTCTCCTTTGTTGCATATCTTATGTCTCATGTAACACATCCCATCTCTATTTTGATCTCCTCGTGCCTCCAAGGAGTTGGCTCCTGGGTAAAGACCGGTTAGTGGAAACTTGGTCCTTGTGGAATGCTGAGTGAGCAGGATTAAAAAAGAGGAAAGCTTGGGTGAAAATTAGCTACATGACACTGGGAAACACTTGAAATCCCCTTCCTACTGAAGACTTAACTGTGAGGCAGTGTGATAACATCAGATCCCTTTGTTAGATGATGCTACCAAAAGAAAAAAAGCTTTTGTGCTTACCCAGTTGGGGGCCCAATTTCATGTGCTGTATCCAAGCCTGTGTTGTTCATCTCCCACCCACTGAAGTGGATGAGAAGTATTTGAGCTCCTGTGGAATTCCTTGCTAACCTTGAAGAAGGAAGGAGAGCTAATGAGTAAAAATTTGGGTTTTCCTTTAGCTCATGCTTTAGTTCAACTCTTTCTTGCACAGACACACCTGACGATACTGACTTACCTGTTTAATACTTGCAGGCAAGGATATTGCATCCTCCTGTCTTTGAAGTTGAATGTGATGATAAGGTACTTGTCTGAGTCTGACCCCGCTTTGGGATGGAGGAGAATAATGTCCATGCCATAGAGACAAGGCTAAAGAAAGGAGGCAACACTGATCTTGTTATCCAGCTACTCCAGCCACTGACTGATGGCCAGAAAATGAAGTTATCTTTCTTCTTTCCGGGAAGAAAAGGGAAAACTGTGTCCCAGATGACACACCTCTTTCTCCCACCTTTCATTGACATTTATTAGGTTTTTTCAGTGTGTTTATAGTACCCAAAATCAGTTTGGAAGCTTTGGTCATGAATAAACTGGCCATAAAGGCATTTCAGAGGTAGATGAGCTGTGAGGTTCAGGAAGTTCCTCCTGGTAAGATGTGGGTAAGGCACTATAAAAATGAATCTTGATCAGTTCAAGGCTGAGATAGTTATACAAGTAGAGGCCTGGAGGCTAGGCGACTGTGCTGGAGAAACCTAAGTATCTGGCTTTGTCAGTTTTATATCTTCCTTAAGCATCTGCTGCTGGCCACTCCTGCAGACAAGGCATGGAGTTATTTGGACCTTTGGTCTAACCCCAGTCATAGATTTGTAGAGGAACTCTGGCCCCAGTTGTGCAGGAGAGCTCTGCCCATCCTGTTTTCCTAGAGTAAGATTCAAGCAATGTCTTTGTTTTTGGACTCTGCATGAGAATGTGATACACACTGGGGGTGCATGTTAAATGTCTTCTAAAACCAAAATCCTACATGCTTCATAGTGTTGCTAATAACGTCCTTATCTCTCATAGCATTTATGGCATGTCCCTTTACATACCAGGTGCTTTCTAAAAATTTCAGGCAATTTCCAGGACTCCAGATGCTTCTTAATGTCCAGCTCAGATGACCAGTGTCCAGAACACTTGCTGCAGTGAATGGCAGGTTGATCTCATCTGTTCTTCATTGCTCCACTATGTTTTACACTTTTTTGAGGCAAAATGCACAAGAAAACATAGGCAACATCACAAAATACCTTCTAAGGGTCAGGGGTTGCTTTGTGTCCTGGTTTTGTATCATGAAGTTCAGGCTACTGTGGATACCCTGAGTAATAAATAGAATTCAAATAATAAATAATAACAACAGTCACAATCCTGAAATATGTGAGCTACTAACAGTTAAAGGTTTTTACTGCTTTTACACTGCTTTAATCTCTCTCACCCCTTTCTCCTATGTTAAATGGCACTGTAAAAATAGTGTTTCGCGCTAAAAGCATGGGAAAGTCCAAAACCCTCTCTGCATTCCCGCTAAAACACCAGCAGTTCCCACAAATTAGAGATTTCCCTCTCTCCTCCCCAACTTTTCTCTTTTTTTATTTTTTGCAGTGGATAGAAATTGTTAGATTCAGGGCAACCATACAGGAATTAGGGTTGGAAAGGAAGAGAGTGGGGAAGGGGGAGAAGCAGGGTAAAGCAAATGGAAAAAAATACACCACAGTAGTAGCCACAGAATTCTTCTCTGCTCCAACTTCTCCTTTGAACTGGATACGCCACCCCCCCTCTTTAATAAGGAACAAATTTTCAGTGCTCTATGGGAAAGTTTGAATGCAACATATTTCTGACAGGTCACTGTCAGTTCACACTAAAGAGTTTTTTGACTTTTTTTTTTTCCTGCCCCCACCCCCTTTTCTTTCTTTTCTTTCTATCTTTCTTCTTCTCTTTCTTTTCCATCTTTTAGGGTGGAAGAAGTGCCTGGAATACACTGGCTCAGATGCTGACAGGCAGAACTCTGTGGGCAGGGGTATCCAGGGAACCTGGGATTAATGAGGTCCTGATGATGCCAAATGTACAAATAATTGCAAAGATTTGGGGAGGGGGAGAAACTGAAATGTAATGTACAGATATCAGTACAGCTGGAGTCTCCCTCATAATAATGGATCTTCCTCCCTGCTAATGGACCTGCATCTTCAGGGGATCTGAGATTCTTCTGCCCAACGCTCTACAACAGAGACACAGCCTCTGTGTCGAACCGCACGTGAAGTTTTGGATACTCTGCTCATCTGGAGGCCCAATGCAGTGTGCTGAAGTAAAGCATTATATTAACCTTGTTGGACAAAACTTTTGATATTCAGCCAGTTTCCTCTACAGCCTGGCTGAGGGTACTCAAGTCCTGGTTCCTTGCCCAAATGTAATGATAGTTTTCAGCCCTGGCTTGAGGCAGCACTTGCAACGCCCAATGTTGGTTTTCTGAAGGACAGAAGCTGGTGCAGACTGGTACAGCCAGGGCTGTTCTGGGAGCAGGCAGAGGAAACATGTTTTAGGGGAAGCCAAAAAACTAGAACAGTCCTTTTTTTCCCAGATTGCTGTGAAGCTACAGTGGCTGCTGCTAGGGAATGACTTGGAGCTTGGGGCTGCTGACTTGAAATAGGAGGTGCTCGCCTCCATTTGCCTTCCTCTTTCTCTCTGCAGCAGTAGCCTTTAGTAGTTCTCCCAAGCTCTGTCTCCTCCCTCATCCTTCTTTCTGTACTTCCTCCTGTTGAAGGAGCAATCTATGGGGTCTGTTTTATCCCATTGTGGAAAAACTTTGTGCCACCGCATCCCATGCTGGTTGAGAAGATGCTCATTTGAAGTCCCCTTGCAGTTGTCCCCGCAAGTGGCATCTGTGCCCCAGCCTTGCTGGCCTCCCTCAGAGCAGCCAAGGGGTTAATAATTAACAACCATGATCAATAAACTGCATTGCTCTTGCCAGGTGATGTATAGCAAGGGCTGTCTCATGCAGCACCCCAGTTTTTTGAATGACACGCAGAAACTCGGCAGAGGGTAGGGAGTGTACGGTGGAACAAGGTCCTTAAAGGGCAATCTTAAGCGAAGGTAGTTGGCTTCATATGTCTTGCGGGCCACTTCTGAGATCTCAAACCAAGGTCAAGGGTGCTTGAGGCAGAGACGAGAGGCTGTTCTTGCTAACATTCATTTCCCAGTGGTATGTCAACAGCTTGTTACACAGCCAGGGCTGACGACTGTTAAAGATTGGGATGGGTGACTCATTGCATTTGCTTTAATATCCATTTTTATTTAGTATCATGGTGTTGTGGCTTGACTAATCGGCATAAATCTTCCCTGCTTCCCAGGAGTGGAACACATCAGCACCAGGCCCAGGAGAAAAAATAGAAAAGCCTTTTAAAATGAGGTTTGGCCAATGGTGTCCCATGAGAGGGACAACCTTCATTTTTGGCTGTTCTTTGGGGTTTCCGCTCATATTGCTGGGTGGATTTTGGCTTGTCAAAATGTCCTTTCTTTCACTGGCTGGGGCCTCAGGCTTTGCTTAACACAGTCTCCTTTGCAGTCCTCCGAAGCTTGTTGCAGTGTCAGTGGTATTCCTGGTTGATGCTGCTAACTACGGAGATAGCCCAGGCTAACTAATGCTGGGGTTGACATCCAAGTGTTTAGCAAAAACTTGTTCACAACAGATGAAGGCACCTGAGTTTCTAGTGATTCCTGCAGAGCTGAGCAGCTACCTAGGCCACTTGTCCTAGCAGCCAAATACGTGTTGAGATCTTCAGGAAATATGGTGATTAAATGTGATGGTGAATTTGGGGGAAAGGACAGGAAAACAGATGATGGTGGTTTGGTAAAATTAAATCATTAAAATTACTTTTCAGCCAGCTTTCCATTCCAGGGGGCTCAGAGCAGACCCAGGACCTATGTTTGATGGTAAGCTTTTTGCCTGGCCCTGCATATCTTCTGCTGGGGGTGACTGTCGTATTTTAGGTTATATCCTTTGCTGGGATTACTTTTATTCTTTCCTTGGCCTAAGTGTTGCTGATTTCCCCTCATCCCCTTATGGAAGCTTGTCCATGCTTCAAATAGATAATCTATGCACTGTTTTCCTTTGCAACCCTAAAGTGAAGGGAAGGAGGTGAAAATAAACCTGCTTTGCTGAGGAAAGGTCATGTAGAGCATGATCTGTCACCTGTAGGATGTGAGAACTCTCATTCCCCACTAAAGGGTGAGATGTGTAGAAACTTCTAATGTTGAAAGGTTATCCTCTTGGACCCTGCCAGGTTTTTGAGGATGTCAGGGATGATAGGTGCCACGAGTCACAGTTCAGCTAAAGGCAGATGCCCAGATCCCACATGCCAAGTGGAAATCCCCAATAGGAAGTCCCATTCCCAGGGACTTCTCTTCTTGGAAGTTATAGCCTTCTCTTGCTGGAAGTTATAGCCTCTGTTCAAAGAGAACCCAGGACACCTTGCCTGAAGGGAGGGACCAACTTGGGTAGGGAGCATCCACCTGACCTGTGGTGGTGTCCTCTCATCTGCCTTTGTTCTTTGTTTTTTCTTTCTAAAGAGAGTTAGTGAGTGAAGTACAGCCAGTGGAACATGGGTGGCTTTCTGGGTTGTGTTTGTGGACCTGGGTATTTGAATTCTGCTAAAGTCCCATTGCAGGTATGAATGCAGCTACCAGAGACTGAATATGTAGGTCTGAATCAAGCTCCAAAGAGAGAGACACCTCCAGAAATTAGTTTATGCCAATGAGTCTAGTCTTTAACTATTCTTTTGGGCAAAATGGAATTCCTGTAGTCAACGTGACTTTTTTCTGCTTCATGTTTGCTCTCACCTATTTTTAATTCTCTTGTCTTTACCGTGAAACAACTTTATTTTTTTGTCCAAACTGTATTCACTTCCTAGGCTGCTGCCATTTCAATGGAATTGCACCAATGGAAAGTCATACAGAAGTCAGTCAAGAACCTCAGCTCTGCTTACAACTCCTGCAAAATTTCTGTATAATATGTAGGGGTGTAAATTGTGGTGTAAATCGTCAATTCTAGCAACTCATGACTAATTTGTTAATTAATTGATAGAATCATAAAATATCTCAAGTTGGAAGGGACCCATAAGGATCAATTCCAACTTCCTGCTCCTCACTGGACTACCTAAAACTAAACCATATGATTAAGAGTGTTGTCTAGACACTCCTTGAACTCTGACAGGTTTGGTGCTGTGACTGTGCCAGGTTTAAAACTGCTTCTATTCAAATCACAGGAGAAGAGGTCAACATGCTATCAGAATACGCAGTTCTCCTGTTTTGGCAGTGAGCAGTTTATTTGTGGTCTCCAGTTAAAGTGGGACATACCCAATCCCCAGACAGCTCCTGCCTCCTGTAATCTCTAATTGGATCATCTTCTACTTTCTCATCACAGAGCAGAAGGGTGGGACATCTGTGTCACCTCCTCTAAGCTGTATTAGACAACTTTGGGCTGAGGTGAGGTAATTTCTTCAGTGTCTTTTTCTCTCCAATCCATGAGTTAGATAGATGACTAACTCAACCCAATTTTTCAACTTGTAACTTGGGGCAGACATTATTGTCAAATGAGTGGGAAGTGGAACAAAAACTCAGTGAGACAGTGGCATTGCTTGGGTTGCAATAGTAAATTAAGCAGGTTGTGATATTAGTGCTAGAGCCCAGATTCCCTTATTCCTTATTTGGTGTCCTATGCACTAGATTACACTGTTCCCCTTGTTGACTCCTTGGTGTAACTCGGTGAAGTCAATGATGTCGTGTTCTCCTGCTCCTTCCTTTCCGTCTAGGCATGAATCAGAATCCAAGCCCTTGGCTCTGCAATGCATCCATGGTGATGAGGTAAGTTTCCAGTCTTAGGCACTGACAGAGATGAGCTGGGAAGAGTTTGTCTATGTGGCTGGAGAATGACTGTGTACTCCCATAAGAGAGCAAAACTGGATGCCAGAAAAAGGATTGCCTCTTGGCAGTAACGCGTAAATTCAGCATTACAGTAGCAAAAGGTCAGGACACAGTGCAAATGTGGCTAATCCTGCCATGGCAGGGGAAAGGCTTTATATGGTATGGCCCTCTCCTCCTTTTCTCCGGAGAAAACACTTTCAGAATACCCCGGTGGAAGAAGCCAGAAGTGGGGGATTCTTGACATTTTTCTCGAAACCCCTCAAGGGAATCCTATCAAAGCAGAGAGATGGTTACAGCCTCCTGCTGTTACAAATACCATCTAAGCAACCTCAGGCTGACCTTAGTTGGTCAGTGACACTGGTCTTTCTCAGAAACCCACAGTCTTAAAAAAGAAGGAGCCGCTTTTTCTCTTTCCTCCCCTCCATCACCCTCTGTCCATTGAGTGCCAAGCCCGAAATGACAAACAAACTCTCAACCTTCCAAGAAAACAAGGCAGAGCCACCTAGTGCGGAACAATAGAGAATGATGAAGACACAGCCACAATAGCTGGCTGTGGTTAACCTCAGAGGCTGCAGTCAAACCCAAGGAAATTACAGAAAACCCTTAAACAAATACAATGGCCACGACTGTTTTCTCCCCAGGGGACCCATAAATAGAAGCTAGAGCTCCCGGGGAGGGAGGAGGGGAGAGGCTGGTGGCCACTGTTTGTTCTTCTGTGGTTCAGTGTAGGCTAAACTGGAGATTAGGCTACAAAATCGAAGGCAGCGAGAAAACAGGCAGTAATGGATTTTGGCACTGATTCGCCCATGAGCTGCATAAATCCAGAGAAAAGAACATGCTGTGCTCCTGCATGGTTCAGTGAGGCTTGCATGGGCTTGCTTGATCATCTGTGAGTGTGGATTAAACTCACTTTGAGCCAAGGGTCAGTGACTCTTAAAGATATTTTCCATCCCTATTCTTCTTCATTTCCTTTTCATCCCACTGATACAGAACTCTCTGTATGGGAGTATCAGACTGTTGTCATGTGTGCCAATGACAATCTCTGTCTGACTCTGTTCTATATATTATGAGGCCTGGTTCCCCACAGGGACATCTGGATGATACCTATAGTGCTGAGAGCAGACAGCACTACAACAAAAATAAATGTCTAGGCTGGAGCTGACGTCAAATGGTGACAGATGGATCCACTGTGCAAATCCTGCCTGACAAATTTGGTGGCTTTCTACGATGGGGTTACAACATTGGTGAATAAGGGAAGAGTAACTGATGTCATCTACCTAGACTTGTGCAAAGCATTTGATATTGTCTCATACAACATTCTGGTCTCTAAATTGGAGAGACATGGATTTGACTGATAGACTACCTGTGGATGAGGAATTGTCTGGATGGTAGTACTCAAAGAATTGCGGTCAACAGCTCAATGTCCTTGTGGAGGACAGTGATGACTGGCATTGCTCAGTGGTCGGTATTTGGACCAGGGCTATTTAACATCTTTGATGGTGACAAGGGCAGTGGTACATAGTGCACCCTCAGCAGGTTTGCTGATGACACCAAGCTGTGTGGAGATGTTGACATCCTGGAGGGAAGGGATGTTAGCCGGTGGAACATTGACAGGCTCGAGAGGTGAACCTCATGAGGTTCAACAAGGCCAAATGCAAGGTCTTGCATGTGGGTTGGAGCAATCCCAAGCACAAATGCAGGCTGGGTGGAGAATGGATTGAGAGGAGCCCCAAGGAGAAGGACTTGAGGGTATTGGTTGATGAGAAGCTCAACACGAGCTGGCAATGTGCGCTGGCAACTCAGAAAGCCAATTGCATCCTGGGCTACATCAAAAGAATTGTGACCAGCAGGTCAAGGGAGGTGATTTTCCCCCTCTACTTTGCTCTCATGAGACCCCACCTGGAGTACTGCATTCACCTCTGGGATCCCCTATATAAAGAGGACACGGACCTGTTGGAGCAAGTCCAAAAGAGGTACCTCTCTGATGAAGACAGGCTGAGAGACTTAGGGTTATTCAGCCTGGAGAAGAGAAGACTCTGGGGAGATCTTATAGGGGCCTTCCAATACCTAGAAGTAGCATACAGGAAAGATGGGGAGGGGCTCTTTATCAGGGAGTGTAGCAATAGGATGACAGGTAACGGTTTTAAACTGAAAGAAGGTAGATTTAGATTAGATATTAGGAAGAAATTCTTTACCGTGAGGGTGGTGAAACACTGGAACAAGTTGCCCAGGGAAGTTGTGGATGCATCATCCCTGGAAGTGTTCAAGGCCAGTTGGACCAGGGTCTGAGCAACCTGGTCTAGTGTAAGGTGTCTCTACCCATGGCAGAGGAGTTGGAACCAGATATCTTTAAGGTCCCTTCCAACTCTAACCATTCTATGATTCTATGACCTCCTTTAGTTTCCAAGTCTTTTGCTACCCAGGAAGCTTTGGGCATTTTTTGTAGAGGAGGTTGCAGTTGCACTCAGTGACACCCTTCTTTCTGGCCAACCTATTCTTCAGCACCATTTTGTATCACTGGTAATCGTTGCTGTGAACTGTTCTATTTATAAAAAAAGGAGGATGCAGCAGAAGTTACCTAAGCCTCTATGACTTGCAGTGCAGAGATGTGGTAGATCATCTCACAGGGGTCATAAAAGCAACCTGGTTAGAGCAACTTGGAGCTCAAGGCATTTCTGAGTCCTCAGATTAGCTTGAGTGTAGCCAGATAAGGTATTCTGCACAGGGAAACTGTAATTTTAAAAAGCCAAGCCTAGATGCACAGAAAAAAATGAGAGTGGCCCAATAAGTGGTCCTTTTGAAGAGAAGAAGATGGTTGTTACAGGAAAAAGAGACAGTTTATGCACCCTAGGCACTGCCATCAAGTCATCTTAGGCTGTGATTGCCTGTTGGCAGTTGTCCAGCCCCATTACCCCTGGTTTACTATCCTCCAGTACAAGCAATTACAGAGGCAATAACAAACCTCTACTTCTGCTTCTTGCAAGTCTGAATTCTACAAGGCAAATTCCTCAGTATCAGGTGGCCTGGAAATGGATGGGCAGGTCCTAACAGGATTCTGATGAGCTTTCTGCTTTCAGGTCTCCCTTCCTAGAAGGTATAAGTGAAATCCAGAATAAGTGAGAATTTCTCATTAGCTTTAGCTGGGAGTTGGGAAGACCTCAGGTGCAATGAATTAATGTCACAAATGATCAGCTTTTTTTTTTTTTTTTTTTTTTTTTAAGAAATTTAAGAAGATAGCAGCTGTGTAGGGTTTTTTAGTCTGGGAGATTTGAGTCAGAGGTGGTGTGACAGCAGCAGCTGAAAGGTAGGGGCTGAGGCTTTGTGCTACT
Source organism: Scolopax mira (assembly GCA_004320125.1). Lineage (NCBI taxonomy): Eukaryota > Metazoa > Chordata > Aves > Charadriiformes > Scolopacidae > Scolopax > Scolopax mira. Next base: position 62,984 of record BJBW01008247.1, read on the forward strand.
TCTTTTTCACTGGGTGGAGGATTAGCAAGATGAGTAACTGGTTCTTACTTTTTCTCTTGAGAAAGTTGGAGTACCTGATCTAAGTTACGCCATATTCTTTGACACGGTTTAAGCTATAGAAATGAACATTTGGAAACTCAGTGGCTTTGAGATCTGGACCTAGTCCATTTTCTTTCTTGTAAAATTAAAAGAAGTTTGAAATAGACTGACAACCTAGATCAGTGGTTTTTTTTCTGGAAAATATTGTTTTGTTGAAAGAAGTATTTCTTTGTGGAGATCCTGCTGATTAATTAATGCACCTAGCAGGATGTGTTTGGACCAGGATGAAGCTGGTTCTTAAAGCCAGATTAGACAGCGTTTGGCATACTGTTTTTTTGTGTTCAGCTTCCGTGTGTGATTTGTGCAGTGCAGAGTGTTACAATTGCTCTCGTGTCTTATGTGAGCTCTCTAATAACTGACCTATTTGTCCTTCTTCCTTCCTGCTTCTCAGTTCTACCATATTTATGAAAGACTTCCAGAGGACATACCATAGTGGGATAATGTGATCTTCAAGTCATGGACAAGGAAAATATTTCCTGCTTAACTAAGCTTTGCAAATAATTCTGCTTGCCTTGGTGCTTTTTCTCTTGTTAATCTTAGCTCTGAATCATCTAGGGGAGGAACTAACTAATGTTTGGCCTAGAACCTTGAAGGAGGTGTCCAAGGCCACGTTAATCTGGGTGAGTGATGTAAAGTTCAGCTTTCTGATTCATCCATTGTTCACAAGGTCATGATTAAGACTTGCAAATGTGACTTACTTTGAGGTCCCTCTGGAGGTGAATAATGACTTCTTGTCCACAATGCCACTTCAAAGATAGCTTTGGCTACGTCTTGCAAAGACTTACAGGAGCAAGTAGCAAACACCTCTGTTTTCCTGTAACAAAACGCACAGCTTAAGCAAAAGCACCTGTAGTGAGATGATTCCATGTCACTTGGCAGATGCACTACTGCAAACCTATCCCCGTGCCTCAATGTGAGTTATGATCTCAGGACAAGCTGTAGTTTTGCAGCAAAATGAAGGTTTAGGTCTGTTTCTGTGTTTCTTGCTGACCTCTGTCAATATTGAAGACATGCTCCTTAACTCAACAGAACTCAAACATAAGGTACCTCTTCTCCACCTCTTGTCATGCCTGTGATATCCAGCATATACTACACACCACCCATTGTTCTGGCGACTCAGGGATGTGAAGAAGGGAATGAAACTGGTTGGAGATCTCCTGTGTGGCTTGTAAAAGATGGAAACAAAATGGTGTGATATGGGGAAAGTTGTGAAATATTTGAAGAGGATTCTGAAAAAGTTGATGAATGTCTGTAGATACTCTGAGGCTTGATGCCTTTTTTTTAGGGAAAGTATTTTTGGGTAATGGAAAAAACCACACCTGAGGCTAGTGGGCATGAATACTCTAGTTTGGAGACCCCTTGACCACCTAGACTCTTGTCAACCCATCTGTCTGATACTAAAATACTTCAGCTTTTGTCATGTGCCTCTTTGAAGTGGTGGGATATGCAGGAAATGATGTTGTTCAGTACCTGGAAAACCCAGGCCTAGGAAGGAGGATGGGTATCTGAAGGCTTGTGTCAAAAAGTTGGCTGGCCATGAGGAGTTATGTCCTATATGCCTGGTTCTTTGAAAGCAGAATAAGGAATTCCCTTGGCATAGTCAAAGACTTTCTACTTTCCCAGGTTAGTGTGGGAGATGATGCAGTGGGTTGGTGTTCCTGAAAACTCGCATGTTATTCTTTAGTGACCCACAAAGTGCTACTCACTTTCCAGAGGCTTTTTGTCATGACTGGGACATTGGAGAGAAGACCTACTGGGCAGGTGGCTTTTGCAATAGCAGTCGTGAAAATTCTGTTGGGTGTGGGCTCTTTTTCTGTTGTTTCTTTTTTTTTTTTTTTTTAATCTAGTGTTCAGGAAAGTTGCTTTTCTCCCCTTTATCCTACTTGCTTAAAGAAAGCGTCTTCTGAGACACTTTGAAGTCTATGTCCACCTGCATATATTGGGCCCTGAGCTCAGCCAGAGCTTTTAAACACCCCTTGGTTGAAGCAGGAGCCCTAATCCGTGGAAAGGAGAGTTCAGGAAAGGAACCCAAGCTGGTATTGTAAAACCAGGCTGATGGCTGAGCCTGTGCATGGCACCACATCTGCCAGCTTGGATGGTAAACGCTGGAATAAGTGTGAACACAGCACTGAATGCCTGAAGCACTTATAAATGCCCAAGCTGCAGCAGGTAGAAGTGTTTATGGCTGTGAGAGATATTTATGGCTTTATTACATCCTCTGTTATTTTGGCCTCATTGACTTCTTACAAAATCTTTAATTAAGGTTTATATTTTATACCTTCCCTCCTGGCTTGTGCTTGCTTGTAAGGAAGTGTGATGGCAGCAGGTGAAGGTACAGAAGTCCTGCAAAGTAAGCCTGGGAAATACTTGTGGTGGGTGTACAGCAGAGTATAATGCTCCTGATTCGCAGCCTTGTTTATTGAGGAGCCCTAATTCTCCACTGCAGCTCATGAAAATGCAGACCAATGCAGATGCACGTTCCTACTCTGAGCTGGCTGTGTGCCAGCCCATAACCAGTAGTTCAAGCCTAGTACCATGTGGATATACATCCTGCCTTTGGGCTAGTGTGACTATGTGCCTTTAAACCTGACTGATTTGGGAAAAGGATGGCATTAGTGTTTGTACCACAATGTGAATGCTTGCTCCCTTGCTGTTGTTGTGTAAGCTGATTCTATACCTATATATATATATCTCTTAATATATTTATTTATTTCCAGCCCAACTCAACTGGCAAGTGCTAGCAGTCCTGTTGTGCTGAGGTGGCTGGCTAACTTTTCCCCATGTATGAAAACATGGACCTTGTCTTTCTGGAGCATTTTGTGCTTTGTAATTAACTTGCCGGAAATTTGTGAGGACTCGCTGTATGTGCAGTCATGTGAGCTCTAGGTGTTGTCCTTTCTTGCTGATTTTATGCATATCAGACCAAAACTCAACATAGTGCCTAGTGGAAAAACTGCCTTAAAAAGCCCCAAAACAACTCCAAAGCGGTGAGGATCTGAAACAGGCTGCAGAGAGTGTAGTCCTGACTGCGTGTGGAAGTGTCTTTGTGTTGGGATTCTCTCAGTTTCTTCATACAGGCATATGTTGTTCCATGCTTTTGGTTCTTCTTAACAGGACAGACAGTAAAGATGTTGTGCTGGGACTCTGGGGTAGTAATGCTCAATTCTTTACCCTGCCAGAGGCTGCCTAAGTAATCTTGAACAGATCTGTTCCTGGTTTTGTTCCCCTGTAAAAGCAAGAGGTCTGGTGTCCCTTCCTACTAACAAGTATTAGTTGCTCTGAGCATGAATTCCCTCAGGCCACCCCAGTGTGAAGAATGTCTGAGATTGGCTGAAGACAAGCAGACATCAGGAATACATCTTTCTAAGTTTATTAAAGCTGCCGTCATCCTGTGTGGATCAAGACTAAATATCTATCACAGATGTGGCTTGGCTTTTGGACCTGAGGGCTTTAATTTATGTGGTGCCACAACAGCCAGGCACATCCATAGGCAAAACTTCCCAGGAACCCATTTTCCTCCTCCATGGTGGGAACAGGACAAACACTTGCAGGAGGTGACAGAGTTCACAGGCACGTGCAGCGTGGGCCGAAGGGTTCTGCGAGATGCTTCTTGACTCATTCATGATGACATGAGCTCTTTGCAATTTGTAAACTTCAGGAGGGTCAAAAGTTGAAGGGCTTTTCTCTTTTGTTTGCCACCTACATTGGCCTGTTCGGAGGAGTGCTTGCGGGAATCCTCCCTGGAGGTGCACACCAGGAAAGACAGGCTGCATTGTTCTGGCTCACGACTCAAAACCAACACAGCTGACATGCATTGCTGCATGGTTCACCAGCTCTGAAAGGAAGGGAAGAAGCTGGTGACTTAATCCTTTGAGCGCCTGCCTTTCATCCTTTAGAAGAGCCGGATATTTTTGCTTCTTGTCATGGTTGTAGGCAAGCTGAGTGCATAGGTTCTTTTAGAGGGTGCAGCCCCACACCTACAAAACTGATAGCCAAAGGGCATGTCTATCCTGCTGATGTAGGCAGACCTGAACTGACTCTTCTCTTGTGTGACTTCTGAGTTAGGAGCACAGGGTATGCTGTGCCAGGTCTGGATGTGGCCTGGCTATGTTATCCTGGTGCTGTGCTTAACAGTACCTGCTGCAACCCCATGGTACTTCACCTAAAACTAGCAAAATCTGGATATAACTTTAACCCAACCCAAATGAGTCCGCTCACCATCACATGGACTTAAAGGTGTGGGGTCTTATTAGGCTATTATTTCTGTATTAGGAATGAGTAAAAGCCTGGAGGTCTGGTACAGAAGGCAAGTAGCTTTGCAGGAGGGAAGCAGGCTCCAAAACTTTGGCATAAAGTTGCAAACCATTGAGATGCTCCTCAGTGCTTCCCTGAACATCAGAAGTGCTGTGTGTCCTCAAGTGGGACCTGAGGCAGGGTTTACTGGTGTCCTGCCTTGTCCTTTCAGCAGAGGAGAAACATCAGCTGCACCCTTCTGTGGAAGGGGAAACTCACAAGCACAAGCTGGTCTCAACCTGTGCTCCTGTAACTGCATGTTCCAAGCCAGAGCCTCCACCCTCCTATCTGGCCAGTGTCACCCAGCAAGACACGTACAAGGCTGAGGACTCTTCCTTGGGGCAGGGATTACCCAGACTAATGAGTGTTTCTCCTCATTTTGAATCATGTCCCTGTCCTGGCTGTAACTTCAAGCAGCTCAGCCTTTCTCTACTAGGAGGAGGTGGGATTTTTACCAGCAGTGTTTTGTCTGGAGACATTTGTAGGCTTTAATAAAGATGCTGTGAATCCCCTGAAAAAGCACTTCAAGTGCTGTCCAAAGTTTTTCTCTACCCTTTCCAGACTTTCAAAATTATTCTAAAAATGTGGAGAGTTAGCACCACCTACATTTCCATCATTTCCTGATGCTGTATGTGCAGTACAAACTGCTGGGATGTAGCTCCCAGGTGAAGATCTCTCAATTTCTTCTGTAGAAAACGGAAGGCAGGTGTATTTGAGTAGAGTTTTTGACCTTAAGCATTTTAATTGATTAAAGAAAAGCTCCATAGCTGGAGTAGATGAAGGGGTCATTTCAATGGACCCCTTCAAACTCAGATGTGGACAACCCCAAAGTAGGCATGGACTTCATCAGTCATCAGAAGCTACCTGTTCAGTGTCTTTTGTGCTTCTTACCTTACTGCACCCATATCTTGTCAAAAATGATGCCTTCCCCCCCCCCCCCCCCCCCCCCCCCCCCCCCCTCCCCCCCCCCCCCCCCCCCCCCCGCCTTGTTTTTTTTCTTTCATCTTCTGTTACCTTACAGCGTCTTCCAAGTACTCAGTGGTTTGGTAATTGTGCTAACGGCCTTGGTGGCTTCATAGCATTTATCTTTTCTAGCACAACTGAGAAACTATATTTTGTAAGCGTCTCCTTGGTTGTTTTATCTCTAGCCAGCTTCCTAATTTCACTTCTAAATTAGACACTCTTGCTTGGTAGAAGGGGATACTTTTTAAAAGAAGCTTATGTAAACTCTTTGGAGGCTGTGTTAATTGTATTTACTTCTGTAATTAATGGACTCACTCCATTTTTGAATGATTCCTGCCCTGCTAGTAAATGCTTCACATTCCTTTCACCCACTTCTCTGCTGACGAACAAGAAAGTTAAATGACTTCATGTTTGTGAAAACTTCTTCCTGTCTTTCTGCCTTTTTTTCATTTTTTTTCTTTTTTTTTTTTTTTTGAAAAGCTGGAGATCTTTGATAGAGTTTTTGTGAGACCATACCCATTACTTCACATTCCTGACATATTTCCTTTTCAAGAGTTTGGTATTATGTCTACATAAAGTCACCTACTTCATGGTGGATTTTAAGTGCCACATAAAGGGCTAATTTTTTCTTTCTGCAAATACTTCTGTAATAACCTCAGGTTTTATCCTCTGTCAAGTTAGTCTTTACTGTGGAGCACTCATGGGGTGCTGCAGAACATGCTTCTTAATCCTGATCTGGTGCTAACCTTCATTCCAACCTTGAGAAAAGCATTTTGTCCTCTTCTCTTTGCTCTTTGTTTCCTAACTGTTTCCATGCTAAATCCATTGATGTTGCTGGGACGGTCTTTTCCTGACCAAAGAGCAACTTCCCTGTAACCTAAAGATTTCATCAGCATTCTCTATCCTGAATTTGCATACTGTGAAAATTGAGAGCTAAAAAATTCTCCAACTTTTACACTTGGAATCTGCTCTTTTACACTATTTGTGGTTTCTGCTTGGAGTTCATAGATCACAGCTTTGCTTTATGTCCTCGAAGCAAGCTATCATTCCTGGACCGAAAATGTGTGGGGAGATACCTACTCAGCAACAGTGGACAAGACCCTGAAATTCCTTAGTTTGACCAGGCCAGAAAATAGGAGGGAAAATTTGTTTCAATCAAACCATAATGTCATCTGATGATTCAAAATATTTTGGTGCAATCTGAAACAAACCGTCTGGGTTTCATTTCAGATTCCTTTAGCAGATGCCATGCAGATTCTCTACCCCATCTGCCTCATAATCAGGTATGAGATTATTTTTACCAGTAAAAGGTAGCTGCTTCACCTTCTGTGCCATGGCTTAAAAACAAAGGAACAATTCTAATTTCGTGGGGAAAAAGTAATTTTCCCCACAACCCAAGAAATGAAGCTCTAGGCAATAAGGAAGCTTCCAATTTTATTATTTTTGTCCCCCAAAATGTAGCTGTCACAATGATTTTGAATAGAATTCCTAAATAATGGACTGCTTGAGGAAAAATTCACCATATTGGAAGGCAGATACCACTTTTCTGTCACTAGTACAGTAATAGAAGAGGAGCAGTTAGTATACTAGTTGTCTGATCATGTAGATTCATTTCTAAGAATAAGGGGACCTAGACCAAGAGACACATATTCTTTGACCAGTTGACTTATTGGCAACTATTGCCTCCACTTCCTAGCCAATATTGGTCTTAACCAGATTTGGATGAAAACTTGACTTTGGTCACCTATTAGCAGGTCTTGCAGGGGAAAGGCCATCTGAACTTTGTACTTACCTACTCATCACCAAAGTGTATCTTAATGGTTCAGATGGGAAAACTTATCTGGTGAGAGCTGCTGGGAAGAAGGCGGCAGTAGACAGCAGTGAGAATGTCCCCCACACACGTGTGGCTGGAGCCAAGTCAGAGTATGAATTTGGCGTGGCAAAATTTGAATGGTGTGCATTTTTGCTGGGGCTTGTTGAGAGGCAGTTCGAGCTGAACTGGAATCCCATCACAGGTTCCTTGTGCTGGCTGCCAAAATTTGCCATCATAAACAAGTTGCACCACCCTAAGACACTTTCGGTAGATAAAGTAGGACTCCTGTTCTCCTTTATGTCCCCATTACCTCAAGATGCTGAGAATGAGAGCAGAACTGGAGACACAGAGACTCACTCGGGATGTTTCCTGGGTTAATATTAAATATTCAAGACACAAAGCTCTGTAAAGGTGTGAATAGGTCAAAGTTCAAGTATTGCCTCATCTGTGTAACTTCCTTCCAAATCAAAGGCTGTGCAATTGTAACCAGATTTAGGTATTTAGATATGGTTACTCATAAAAGGCGGGGAATGGGGGGGAGGAGGATGAGGAAAAAAGGATCACAGAATGAAACTTGCTTTTGCAAATGTCACTGGAATGAGCTGCCAGGTGTCTGACTCATTCTCCTTCTTAGATTTAGGCTATGGTGGCAGAGGTGTCTGTAGCTCCTGCAGATGCACTGCGGGTAGTGTGGGAATTGGGTGCCCATAGGGAGTTTGTGTGGCACGAGGGCAAACAGTCCCTTTGTTACCAATTTAAACCCTCCCCGTTACCAGTAAACTCTACCTCTTGCTCCAAGATTTTCTCTTCCCTGGTCCGTGAGCTCTTCAGGACTAACTCCACCAGCAATGGGTAGCCGCAGCTGCTGTGCTTACCCAGGGGACCACTCAGGGCCAGCAGGCATTTGCTACAGCCTTCTCTCAGCCACTGCTTTTCACAGCTTTCATGTACGCTTTAGGTAAACAGCAAATTAGGGATGAATTAAGTTCATATATCAGATCACAAAGTTCATATACTAGACTACTGGTTTGTGGTCAGCTCTTCTGCCCTTACTACGGAGGAAGTAATACTTAGCACATGGGCGCACCTGAGTTGTTGGTGGTCATCTCTGTTATTGCCCCAGTATGAGCCAGTCAAATATGTGAATTGGCAACATTCCTCATTCAATATAGCTTTGCGTGCATGGCATGTGTATACATGGAGAAGTCTCATCTCAGACCTGGCTGGATGGGAGCAGAGATTCTTCCAGAGCCTCCTCAGTAACACCTCCCAGCCCAGACAGAGGGCTGTGTCAGCACATCCAGGTGACTCCAGTGTGCCCGGCTGTCACAGCCTATGCAGACACACCTTGTGCTGCATGCACAAGAGCAACCCTAAGCAGGTGTTCCCTTGGGCTTAACTAAACTTTCCAAAACCAACCTCAATTCATGGCATAGCAGTATGGTGCTATGGCATCTTTCTCAAGTTGGATAAAGCAATCTCTTCCACCTCAAATGCTTGCAAAGCATGCAAGAACTGCTGTGGTTACTGAACTGTCTGTCAGGAGAGTTTTCCACCATTCTGGAGGTGATGAGACTTGCAGTGCCCCATCACAGTGGGTTTTGGTGCAAAGAGACTGAGCCAAATTTTCACTTTATTATGGTATTTTTCTCCCCCACTGATGTTTATCTGGGAGGGGAGGCCCCAGGAAGAGGTGTATTCAGGATACTGACCAAGGAGCAGCCAGTGCAGCCTGTGATAGCAACAAAGGCAAGTGACTGATCCTGCCTCTATAGGAGAATCAATCAAGAGGAGTTGAATTCTGGAGGGTTGCTGGAGACAGGCTTGGATGGAGCTGCAGAGCCATCCTCTGTCTCACAAAAGGCTCTGTGAACTACAGCTCTCTGCCTCAAGATGCCTCCAAAGCTAGATGAGAGACAACCCTGCATAAATAAGCTGTCTCACGCAAAGCAGTCTTTCCCTCTTTCCCACCTCTTGCTGAGAGTGAAATATTTGTGATGAATTCCAGCAGCATAAATCTCAGCTCAATAACTCCAAAATCTCTCACTGCAGTTCCTTGCCAGTTGCCCAGATTCCAGTCCTGGAACAGGTCTCAGCTGTGAATTTCCTGCCTTCAGCTGCAGGATTCTCGAAGAATTCTTCATGGCACAGGGACAAACACACTATGACCTGATTTATGGGTCGAGGGCCCGTTTCTGCCCTCCAAAATTGGGCAAGAAAATGAATAGGAGTTGGTGTTAATTGGTGGGTGTTTGCACATGTCCAGAATGTCTCTGTGGTGATTCCTGAACATACAAAATGACATCAAGGTGCCTTCAACAAGTCCCCATTGATGCAAAGGTAATCTGTGTGTAGGAACACCGTCATCTGAGGACACAATTCTTGGCCTGTCTCCAGCTGGATTTCCTTCTCCTCTTCCCCCAGCATGTTGCCATATAGGCAAAAGTAGTAAAACTCCACCAAGGCCTGCTAAATATAAAAATGGCACTTCTGACTTTGGAAGTCCCTGAGCAGCAAATAACTAGAATCTAGATAAATGTTTTGGGATGGGATTTTAGTAGATTTGTGTGTACCTTATCCTTTTATGCTTTCGTTATTGCTGGAGACTAACAGAAGTGAATATGGGGTTGTCCCATAGTCTCCACTGAAGCCTTTAGTTCAGCTACAGAAATTGTGAGACTAAACTCCATAGAGTTGATGGAGAAGGGAAGGTCGAAGGACAAATTTGTTGTACAGCCAGTCTGAGGAGACTTGGTACCTATTTGGGAGCTTAGGGTGGTGTAGGAATACCTGCTTACTGCCTCTTCACCCACCACCAGCCTGCCTACATATGTGAAAGGAGAGGTCTCTCTTCTCTGTGCATCACCAAGTGGAACATCTAGGGAGTTCATCCACCTCTTGCTAGATATTGCTGCTAAGCATAAAATCATGGTCTTCAAGGAACCAGGAGGACTGTCACAAGCTGATTCTTATTGCTCCATTTCCTCAAGAGTCAGCTCCATTTGACTCTTTGCTGTCAGTAGATTTTTGTTTCTCGGATTATCTACTTCCCAGAGCTCTGTGGAGGTGCCAGGCTCCATCCCAACTCTGCAGACTCCAGGCTTTTCTTCTTGGCTCCAGGTTTCACAGCATGGTTCCTGAGTGGCCCATATCAAGTATTTCCTTAGTCCAGAAGTTCTTTCTCTTACTTGCTCCAGGTCACACTGTGAACTGGGTCTACTGGCACTGGGTCTAATCTTTCCCTGTGAGTACTGAGCCAGTAGGCTCATTCCAGCTGTTCCTACTAGAACTGTGCAAATCATTGATTTCTTTGGGTTGGCCCACAAAGCAGAGTGCTGATGATGTTCAGTGTGAAATGGAAGCATCTCTGCTCAAGCTTAGTCTGCTTAAAGTCAAGTAACCTGGCCTCAAAGTACAGTTTCAAGCAGAAGCCTTTCTGGAGGGGAAAAAAAATAAGTAAAAAGAAAAGTCTAAACAAAACACTGCTTCCTTGAAATGTTTTTGGGCTTCTGGTGGAAAGTATTCACTGAGTTTGCAAATACTTTTGGTAGGCCCAAAACCCAAATTTTTTTTCAGTGAATAAATTATTCATCCAAACAAATCTCCTGTGCCGCGTCAGTCCTTGCAGAATCCACTGCCTGGTGTTTTCTGTGGGTGAAACCCAACCGAGGGGTGTCTGCCTGCCTCCTCTGCCTTTGCAGACACAGTCTATCCCAGGAAAGCTGCATAAATGCTTGGTTTAATCGTTTGCCTCGGTCACATTTGAACATAATCCCTTGCCAGCCTGAATGCTTTGCCTATTAATATTTGCTCAATGAATAGCTGAAATGTCCAGAGCAGACAACCTTTAAATGCAGAGTCCTGTATTGTGGTTTTCTTCTGTGGCAACATGAATTTCCTTTACTTTTGCCTGAGCTGTCTCTAGAAACCCCACAATAATCATGTTATTATCTCTTACTAACTGCTAAGGAATGTTGATGTAGGAAAGACCTGTGCTTTCTAGGCAGGTTAGACAGAATATAAACCTTTATTTCCTTTTTCTGACCATTTGGCCTTGCCTTAATTCATCTGCTCTTTGTTTGGCCTCCGGATGGCTTCTGGGTTTGTTATGGGCCACACTTTTTTTGGTGTTTTGTTTTAATGAAGTCACACATCTAAACCATTCAGGGCTTTTCTAGTTAGGAATCATTCTTAAAACTCAGGACGTGTCCCCTGCCATGAGGTATGTGTGGAGAGTCTGATCATTAAATTGCATTTTTCTGTGTTGTGTTTTTCATCATTAGGGTGTCTTTAGTTTTTGATAATTTTAACTTCCCTGTGGAGACACTTGTCTATTTACCTTGGAAAGTATCTTCCTGTCACTTTGGGAAGAGGTGACATTTTACAGACTGGAACAGAAAGTCTTCTGGATGGTTCATAGACCCTCTGTGCTTAGTATTGGACCTTCCTTTGGCAAACTGCCTTCTCCAAACATGCTGAGCAATGTTTCTTTTGAGGACTACCAGCCCTATTCCCTCTCTCCCCACTGTGATCATCCCATCACCTTGAGCAGCAACTTCCTTGGGTCACTTCCAAAATACAATACGACTCTAGTGGGGTTGTGGATCTGATAGAAATGCAATTACTCCTGCTGGACCTGATGTTGCAAACCCCAGCTCAACTGGGTTTGCAGCTGAAGTCGGCCTGGGAGGGGTAGCTGGTCCTTAGATTTTACCCACTGACTGCCCACCTCCCTTATGTATCCGTCTTGTATCTGGTTGTTAAAACCCTGTGCTGAAGAGGAGCAATTTTGCTGGTGTCAAATCCAGCCTCAGAAAGCTTTAGAGGAACTGACTCACCGTGCACACTCTCACATCTGCAGATCTAGAGTGATGCTGGCAGGGCTTTGGGACTGAAGGAAAGAAAACTTTTCAAGTGGGACAGGGGAGAGAGAGGACTGGGGCTGTCTTCCTCCTCCTTCACATGCAAGTGCCTTTTGATTCCAAGCCAGGCAAGCCTGGAGCTTTTTTCCTTTTATGTGGAGTCCTGTAGAAAGGGAACTCCAAGGAAGGTGAGAAGCAATTTTATTTGTTTGTTCTGTGGTCAAACAAGCAGTTTGAAACCTGTTAGAGATGCATTTACACTACCTTCACCTGTTGCTGTAAGCACCTTGCCATTACAGTGATACAGCTTTGTAAATAGTCGTAAGAAGGCTTTGTTAGCAAGTACACAATGAACCCAGACAGAGTTCACGATCTGCTCCGAATGTAGATACGCGAGGTATGTGACTTCAAGACCAGAGCTGCCTTGTGTCTGGCCAGCTTGGAAGGGGGCCAGGGGATCTCGATTTACATTCATTTATTCAGACTTGGCCGTGGCTCATCACTCCCTCACTTGCTTGAGGTGAAACTAATTCTGTGAAGCTTCAGAGTAATTATTCCACGGTATTCAGAAGGAATTGGCCCTTCATTAAAAGGAGATTCATGGAGAGCTTTGAATAATATTTTTTTTAATTTTCAAGAATGTTGGTTTTCCTTGACTGTCTTTTTCAGCTTTTGTTTTTTATTCCTCTGTTTTCCTCTCTCTGTAATTTCTTTTCTTTCCAAAGCTAAAATGTGTGAGGAAGCAGTGACCAAACTGTTCTGTTTTCCCTTTTTGATCTCAAAGAAGAAAATGTGTGAAATCAAAAAATGTACATTTGGGATAAAACTGCTGTTCTGTGGGAGAGTGTGTGTATTGGGGGAACAACAGCTTTCAAAAATATTAGCTATCACTGTTCTGCATCTCACACCATTTGAGAAATTCAGAGTCTGTAGGAGACAGTGCATAGCACCAGCCCCACACAGGGACATCCACAAGCAAAGCCTGCCTTGGAATTGTCCCTGAAAGACTAACCTATCCATAGCTGCCGTTTCTCTTGTTAGTATAGTTTTCGTGCATGATTGATAATGTCTGAGCCAAATGGTGACAAGCAAGTCTCTTGCTTTCCTTCAGTGAGCTTGCAAGTAGAACTTTTTTACAGTACCTGTTGTTGCAATGCCTGAAGAAGGATTTGTTCCCCAAAGGCAATGCTGAATGACAGGTAAACCCTTGACAAAGTATGTCACTGGCCTTAGGGTTTGTAGGGAGAAGGCTGTGTTTTCTCTTCCCCTCATGTTTGAACAATTGACATTTATTTCCAGTGGGGAAATAAATTTAGCAAAGGTAGCAAACTGAATCATACTAATCATCTGCAATTTGGGTGTACTGAGTGTGTATGAACAGCTGGATTCCAAATCCCTTTAGACTGTAGTAGGAGTTGAAAGACACTAGAAAGGTAATTTCCCTTCACTTCTAATAAGGACTTGAATCTTTAGCTGTGACCTCCATGTTACTGAAACCTACTGTGTGTGTATATGTGTTTCTTGTTTACCTCTTCTTGTGATGGTCTCATGTAGAATCATCAGTCTCATAACAGAAATAATCCTCTTTATTTACTTTAGAAGCAGTCCCACCTAATAAAGGGAAAATCCTTTGATTAAAAAGAATTTTTGTCTTGATGTGTCTTTCTTTTCTCATTAATTTGGTCACCTACTTGCTGCCCATTATTATGTCCCTGCCTCTCAATATACAGGTGTCCTGAGTGTAAATATTATTCGTGCCCCCTTCAGTCCTTTGGGGCTTTACTTTCAGATGAAACAGAAGCAATTACAAAATCTTCATTTTTTTTTTTAAACAAACACTAAACATTCTTAAAAACTCCTAAAACAGGATGTAAAGAAAATTGTGACCTTTCCTTTGAAACTTGCATTTGGAGTCAGTTGCTTCTGCCTCCAATATTAAGAGAAAAAAAATCCTAACCATCATCTCAATCTATAAATCAGAGAGGATTTAGTTGGAGAGTAAACTCTATTTTGGGTGGGAATTTAATTTTCTATGGAAAACTTTAGTGCTAGCCAAAGAAAATCCTCTATAAAATATGGCAACGGTTTTCTTCAGGCTCCTATTTTCTCCTTGGGGTGAGGCGTTCAGCCAGGTCATCTTCCATAATGCATCGCTTAGTGAGGGGTAGAGGAATCGTATGAATTCCTGGTCGTTGAGCACTGACAGATGTAACCTGGTATGAACTTCCCTTTTCCTATATGAGGTAGACAGAAGTCTGGTTTCTGGTGGCTGGTTTTTTTTTTTTTAAAAAAGCTCTTTTTTTTTTGAAAGCTTTCATAGAATCATAAGGTACATGATTTCACATATAGAAAGGGAAGGAACCTGATCATTTCTATCCAGGGTAAACAATTTTCTCCTTACTATCTGAAAAAGAGAAAAATCCTTCAAATCTTTTCTTCTGAAATCCAGGCCACTGCTTTGGGTACCTACATAGCAACTAAAACATCTGTTCTTTATGTGACTGGATCTGAAAACGGTGGGTGACTTTGCTAGATGGAAGTTAAATGAAAGAAAGTAGGTTGTGTCCCTGCTCTCAACCCCTCCTGGCAACCTCCATGCATTTGAAACCCACAGGCTGAAAACCACGTTTGTAACTTATCCTTTTCTGAGCTATTTTAGTAGCTAACGTTATTAGTGTTAGTATAATTAGAGGCATTCCAGCTCAGTAATGGATTCCATTCTGGGAGACATGAGTTTGCTTAGCCCTGGGCTTCAGTCAGCTAGAGTTTCCCAAATTGAATGGAAGCTGAAGATCCAAACTTCCTTGGGGTGAAAAATTTTATTTGCGTTCCAAAGCCTTGTCTATCCCAATTTCCCTTCAGAACTTCCACTGTTTCTGAGAGTGGTACAGACTCTGAGTTTGCAGCACCGTTGTGGACCTTCCAGCTTGGCAAGACAGTGGCCTTCGCAGGTGACCAGATACCATGATGGTGGTTGACAGGGTGATCTCAGCTAGAGAGCCTGCAGTTTCTTCTTGTAGGAATGGGAAGAACTGTGAGGTCCTAAACCAAAAAGGAGTCTGATATGGGCAAAGCAGAACTGTGGTATGCTCCCTCCTGACTTAGTGGTGGGCTGACTCAGTCTGATCCTCGCAAATCTTCATCTTCTGGGAGTTTTATAAGCAGGATGGTTTTATTTATTTTGCCCAGGCAAAGCTTCCCTCCAGGTCATGATAGTGGGGGCTCTGGGGTGCTGAATTACCCCTCTTCTTGTGAGGCCAGCACTGAAGGAGTTGAATTAGGATCAGCCTGCTGGTGCTGGGGGCTTTGTGTGCAGCCCCTGGGAACTGAGCAGGGCTGCTAGCAGTGCAGTTTCCCAGATGGAGACAGCTTCACCAGCTTGGAGGGAGATATTTTTTTCTTCCTAGCTCACAGCACTGCCAAGCAGAAGGTAAAGTCATGAGAAGACTTGGAGGGGGTAAGCAGGGTGGGGGGGAGCTCTGCCTCTAACCAATTCCACCTGTTCCTGTGCACACAGACTTGCTCTAATTTCTGGCCATCTGCATTTTTACTTTATGCTCTGCCTCAGAGTCTCCTCCAAAAGGTTTTTTAAATTACTTTCCCAGCCTCCTCCTTGCAGAGAGAGCAGCTGATTAGTGGCTCCCCCTATTTAATTTTCCTATCTAGACTAATTATTTCTCTTGATGGTCTATTTATCAGGCTAGTTTCCCTTCTGGGCTGTTTTGCAGTGTGATGCTTCTCTAAAGAGGGGAGGAAGGGTAAATAAAAGCCAGACAAGCAAAGTAGATGCAACTCTATCTACATTGTTTCTTTTTAAAATGAAGACTAAGTTCTTGGGCCACCCCTCTCTGGGTGGGCAAAGGAGCCCATCTTACCCTTAATTTCAATGATTTCTTATCCCTTCTTTTGCCATTAACTGGGTTTCTACATAGCTGGAACTTCACCACTGCATTGCTTGCCTTATGTTCCAATACTCTACAAGACCTAGGTTCCACTGAAATGTGTGGTCTCATAGACTTATGTTATGCTCCTGTGGTGTTCACTGAGCCTCAAGCCCACTGGACAGATAAGCTCTCATAACAAAACCCTCCTACTGTGGGCTTCCTACCTAGAGAATAGGGTGTTGCCCAGAGATTGACAGCATGCTTTAGTATCTCCCTTCCCAAGTTGTATCTAGAGACTGAACTACCCAAGCAGCCTCTTCTTTCCTTAAAAAATTTGTCACTTTACAGGTACACTTACCCAAAGTGGAAGAGTTTGCACTGTGACTGAGCAACAGTCCTGAGAATCAGGTCCGTGGTCCATGGCAATCAGGTTAGAATGAACACAGAATTAACACACTCTCCTGTTTTGGATCTAAAAATGTTTCCTAGGTGAATTTGATGTCTCAAACCAGACAAGATATCAAGGTATTTTTCTTTGTTGTAAAGAGTCAAACTCATGGGGAATGTTATTTATTGAATGAGAATCCTTTAAGGCATGGGTTCCTCTGGCTTGGAACATGGATCCCAATGCCTTGCATAGTAAAACAAAAGCCTTTTTCCCTGTTCATAACATCTAATTTCATCGAGTTTAGGGCTGGGAATTGCCCCAGCTGCTGGGGATCCATTGCACCATCCCCATTGTAGTCAGACAGGGAGAACTCAGCCTTTCTGAAAGTTGCCCTGACTTGTACTTGGGCAGAAGCAGACGATGTCCAGATCGGGTAAGCCTACACAATACAGGAAGCAGCCTATTCTAGCCTTGAGTGAGAATGGGTGTCACAGATAGAATAGGCAGGGTCAACAGAAAACTCCAGAACCAATGTGAGATGCCTTCAGAGACCATTTTTCTTTAGGTGGTTTTCCTAGCATTGCATAGACACTTTAGAGCATGGATTGGGATAGAAAGACTCCAGTTACTGAGACAATATTCAGCTATATGAACAAGGACTCTTTATCCAAACAGTCACCTGTCATCTATCTGTCATCAATTAGACTTGCTTCCCTTTCTCAGAACCCTGACAGCGGGCAGATGTCTTCTAGTCCTTTCAGTGAGGGATAAGGCAGAGCTCGTGATGCAGCTTTTATTTCCCCTACAGCAGGTCCACACTGGGTGCTGGATGAAGATAAATGTTTCTATGAATGAAGCTAGAATGCACAGTTTTGTGAAGTACCTTTTCCTGAACTCCTCTGAACTTCAGGAGGTATTCATGCAGGACAGGTTAATTTAATTCTAGTGGCCTGAAACTATGGGCTGTCCAGCATCAGTGCTTATAATTGACTTCATTTTTTAAGGGGGAGTTGAAATGGTCTCTTCTAAATGTGCAGTATTAGAGCAACCATTGGGTCAGTCCTGAGTCTTGGAGCAGAAAGCCCCAAGGAATGGAGCTGAACTCATCTGTTGTAGTTTTCATTCATTTTATTTCATGAGCAGACTGTGCAGTCAATGTTGTCTTATATCTGTTCAGAGGCAAATGCCACAGAATTGCAGAATTTCAGCATCCCTTGTTCGACTTTTTTAATAGCGCATCGTAAGGACCATCCATGTAAATATCTAGTTCTGCTATTGATGACCTGGACAAATAAATGCCATAGATTGTATGTTGCTGTTGCTCTTGTACTTTAATCCTCTTAACAACATAACTTTTCAGTGTTTCAATAGTATCCTCTTTCCTGAGATGCTGGGGAGAAAACATATTTTGTGCCTCTAGTTTACAATATATGGAAAACTGATTATTGTATAAAGGTGTGTTATACTTCTTGGTGTTTAGCCAGCCTACAGCTTTTAATTTCTTTTTGTATGGAGGTCCCAGCAGACCAGTAACTCCTGTTGCTTGTCTCTCATGTTCTTTCAAGGCAGAGTGACTGCAGCAAAGACATCATTAATGAGCACGATAGCAATAATATCTTCTCTTTCTGTACCTGATGTATCATTTGGCTTGGGTTTTGGTTTTAATTTACTGCAGCTAACAGCACCAAGTAAAAAGGAGGTAGTTCCTTGTGCTGCCAGTAGTTAGGCTGCAAACACCTTTCAGTGGGATAGTGTGGATACTTAAACTTTACCTGGGTTCATAAAGCAACTGGATAAGTTCATGGCAGAGACATTCATAAGGGATGTCTCCATCCTTGGAGGTGTTCAGTACTCAAATGAGCAAGTCCCGAGCAACCTAATCTAATTAGACATGCTTTGAGCAGGGGTTGGACTAGGTCACCCAAAGGCATTGGTGGTAGCCCCCTGTTGTAGGATGCTGGGAAAGTATTCTGTAGAGTATTGATCCAAGACTGACCCTGGTTTTAATGTTTCTCCTCCCTGGTTCTTTGGTTCTTGACTAGAGTCAGAGACAGGGTACAGGGTGAAAGAGTCCCTTGGTGGACTTAGTTTGTTTTTTCTTTATTTATTTTTATGTAATTGTATGTAGCAAATGTTGCTCATTGTCAAATAATTTGTTCTATTCATGAGCAGGATCATTTATTTAAACCAGACCTCTTTTGTATAATTAATTATGTATATTTAAATATACACACTGCCACATGTTTATGTTTTTTATCTTCATATTGCTGTCTTTGGAGCAATATGTGGAGATTCTTGTCTTTATCCAGAGCTGCCTAAAGCAGCCTGACTCAGTTCCCTTTTGAACTAAAGAAATGGCTACTTACGTTTTCTAAAGTTTGTCTTTGCTTCTGTTTTCCTAGCAGTTTTTCAGTTTCTTCTTTGGAAAGGTGGGCAAAGATGGGAGTGAGTGGCTTTTTGCTCTATTTGGGGTGTGAAAAATCAGCCTCAAGTGATTAGGTTTATTTATAAAAATGCTAAATTTATGGGAATAGAAATGCCTTCCTAGAATAAAGTCCAACATCCAGAACCATCATGTTGAACACAGTGCTGTCTATAACCCTTTATCCAGAGGTGGATTTTTACACTGCTGGGTAATGAAGGAAGGGGCTATGTTGGAGATGAGCCAAGTGACAATGCACAGGGAAGCTCAGCTCTGAAAACTATGGTATCTGTTTTGTTTCCTTTTTCTGTTTCCTAGTCAGACTGGAAAATGGCAGGGTTTAAAAGGAGATTGCTCAATGTGCACAGCCAGCTCTTCAGCCACAAGCTAACTTTTCAGCCTGTAAAGGAATGCCAAACTGGCACTTGGCCTGGTCATTAAAGACATTAGAAATTAGGATTCATAAACTCCTAGAAAAATTCATGTTGGAAAGAACATCTGGAGGTCATCTAGCCTAAACCCCTGCCCAAACTAGGTCTGATAGATCAGGTTGCTTAGGGGCTTTTCCAATTGAGTCTTGAACACCTTCAAAGATGGTGTTGGCCCCACTTCTATGAAAGCATTCTAGCATTTAACCACTGTCATGGTAAAACCAAAGAAATCCTTAAACCTAATCAGAACTTCTCATATTTTAACATGTGCCTCTTGTCCTATCACTGTGAACCTCCAAGAAGACTCTAACTGTGTTTTGTGGATGCTCTGACAGAGTAACTGTTGTCAGCAATAATGTCTTGCCTGTCCCTTCTTTCCTTAAAACTGTCAATAGAATCACAGAATGGTTTGGGCTTGGGAAGGGACATTTAAAAATTATCTAATTTCTCTCTGCCACGGGCAGAGAGATATTACACTAGATTAGATTGTTGACCTTGAACACTTCTAGACATCCATAGATTCTCTGAGCAGCCAGTTCCCGTGTCTCACCACCCTTACAATAAAGAATTTCTTCCTTATATCCAGACTCTAAACCTACCCTTTAAGCATAAAACTGCTATCTCCTGCCCTATCACTACAGGCCCTGATAAAACATCTTTCTCCATCTTTCTTCTAATGAAGTATTGAAAGAGTGCAATAAGGTCTCCCAGAACCAGACGTGGTTCTCTCACCTTCTCCTCATAGGGCAAGTGCTCCAGATTTCTAACTGTCTTCTGGCCTCCACTGGCCTCTCTCCATAACGTCCCTGTCTTTTTTGCACTGGGGAGTCACACACTGGACATGGACATGGTTCTCCACCTGTGGTCTCACAAGTGCCAAATGGAGAGGAAGGGTCATGTCCTTGGACCTTCTGCTGCACTCTTGTTAATCCTGCCCAGGACACAGATCTTGTGGGAACAGGGTTGGAATTCATACCAAATGGATTTGGCTTCAATAAATTAGTGTTCTATCTACAGGAATTTAAGGAACAAACTGTTTGGGTAGGGAGTTTTGTCATTGATTATCTCTGCTGTAGCATGCAACAACCTAAGATTCTGGAAATCTTAAGGTAGCTTTAGCTCTTCTTTGGGTTCTTTGGAAAGTAAAGAAGCCTCTGTCTTTTTTCCTCATTGTGGGAACAATACTTCTTTGCCCTTTTCGCTTGGTCTGTAGAGATTTCATGTCTGTAGAGCAGGACTGTAAGACCAGGAGTCCTGCTTTAACTTGGGAAACCCATAATGTGAACCTGACCAAAGACAGGAGTAGAACGGTTTCCGCTGGGATGTCTCTGGCTGTTACATGCAGTACATGGAGCTGGAGCTGTTCATTTGTGTGACACATGAAGACGTGGCTGCTGTAACAGCCTGTATGCTGAGAAGAGTCTGGAAGCATGGATTCACAGTCACATAATGTGAATCAGCCTGAACCTTCCTGGAAAAATAGTTGACTTTTTGTTTAGCCATTAAAAAAAATCCAACAACCTCTTTTGTTCCGGAAACCTCTGGGCATATTAAGCGAAACCAGATACTTGAGGGTGGGGGTGTTGGGGGAGAGAGGCATACAGGAAAGCAATCAAAATCTACTGTAGGAATTTCTCCTTTCTGGAAGAACATAAACCAGTAACAGAATGTAAACAACCCGCCATATGTAACTTGTAAATCAGAAGTAAAAGGAACGGGTTCCCAGCAGGCCATTGTGAACGGTTGGCTGTTGAGTCTTTTTATTTTTGTTCTTCTTGTTTGATTTAATTTTAAATTTGTCATTCTTTTCCCTCCTCTTCCTGCTCCCCCAAGATGAACCACAAGCTGAAGTCTTAAAGCCTGGCCTCCTAAGTGGTGCCTGAAATAGTTACAGCATATTAATTTTGTGGCGGTTGAAGCACAAGGTTTAACAAGGTCTGTCAGTGGTTCCTCCTGAAATTCTGGCTGAAGTCTCTCCACAAATTAATCACCTGTGCTAGCCAGTTTATGACCTGGGCAGTTTATTTCTTGTTTATTTAGACTGCAAGGAGTAGCACTGTTGGAAAGGAAAGAGATAACTCTTTTAAAGACTCTTGGGAGTATATGTTTTGCATCTTGAAATCAGCTTCAGTCTTTAGTAAATACAAAGCCGCTCTATTTAGACTTTAGAAGATCTCCTTTAACCCCAAATCCCTTTTGTAACTGAGGAGGGGAAAAAAAACAACAAAAAAGTGCACAAGATTTTTAAAAGCAAGTAGAAGTCTGATAGAGTAATCCATGGAGCTATTGCTTTTGTGCTGCAAAGTGGACTCCAGGGGACTGAAGAGGCCAATTTTGATGCCCTTGACCAAAATATCCACCTGTTTCTTCTCAATTTGCAGTCACATTGACTATATGCAGCTTGGATGTGAGCTTTGAGCTGAGCCCTGGGAGGCAGAATGGGTTTAGATGTGGAAGGTGGATCTATCCAAGATGCACATTTTGTCCTACAGTGTATTTTTATGTAAATTTTTTCAGGTATGGAAAACAGGACATTTCCAGAAAAGCTGTTTAAAAAAAAAAAAAGGTTCTGTTACATGATATCAGATATACCCTTTTTTTCCCTAGCACCCATACCTTGATTGCAGAGTAGAGCCAGTTCACGAGATGGGCTCTGATCTCTGAGTATAATGTAAATTAATAGGTATGAAACAAGAGCAATGTTTTGACTTCTTAATGTCTATAAAGAACAAACTGAATTTTTAAACACAGTGTCCTGAAGACAAAGGCTAGAAGAGATAATTTCTTTTTACTTCTCTCCTGTGTTAAAATGAACAAAGCCCTCTTGTTGTTTGTTGTGAAACTGGGGGAGTGAAGAGGCAAACCCAGCCTCTGGAACATTTAGGGACTTCACCTCATATCCATTTCAAAGACACCTCCCTGTAGCTGAGCTTGCAAGTAAAGTTTAGCCAGGGAAAATGTCTCATTTGCATGATTTCATCTCTCCCCCTAAAGTACGAGCATTTGTAGTAATTTGTTAAAATAGCGATTAGCACTGATCCTTTCCGGTATCAGCCATTGCACCGTCAATGAGATGGTTACAGCTTTGGAAATCCCCACGCCCACTACTGTGTGTTTAGGATCACTACCTGCTCAAGGCAATTCTTAAACTTCAAGCACATTTGTAAAGACTTTCTCAGAGCCTTGTCTGCCCTTATCGCGACAACTCCAATATATCGTGTTCCTGACAAGATTGCAAATGAGATTAAAATAAAAGTGGGGTGGGAAGCAGGATGGTAAGGGGCTTGCCAAACTCATCTCGTTTAAAGCTAGAAAAGTCATTTATTTGTTTGGGCTGCTGGGGTTAGCAAACTGTGACAGGCTTCAAATGAAGTCCAAGAGCATATGTATGCTGCTCTCCCCCTCCAAACTAGCTGTTTGAGTGACAGGGTTGAAAGAAATTGGGCATCTTCCATGCTCATCAGAAGGAAGGAGCCATTGGGGGAGCCTTCAGTCCATGGAAGCAGCATTGCTCTTGTCCAGTGCTGTGGGACTAAACAAGCTTGAAAGACGTGGTTTTACGGTGTGCAGGAATGTGAAGGAGCTGAGGAGTTGCAGCCCAGCTGGGACCAGTGTCCTCTGGTGGAGATACGCAACAGTTCTTCCTCTCCATCTTGCCCTTATGCCCTCTGGTGATGGTAGCAGTGACATGGGACTCTGTGCATATCAAATACCTATGCCAAGGCTTGCAACAAACTCAAAGAGGTGCTAAGTGCTTAAGCAGTGTTGAGACTGTGCTGAGCATGGAGTGGGAGCTCAAACCATGGAGTCTGGACTCCTGGCCTTATCATTCAGGTCTTTGGTGTTTCTCTGTGCTAAGCAATGCATGGAACCACGGGGAGCAGGAGACATAAGCAGTGGGGATAAACCAGTGCTGCTGTCTGTGAAGACCAGTATGTGCATCTTCAGGACAAGGCATGACACTCCCCAGGCTTCAAAAACTCTGCTGAGCAGCACCCAATTAGCATGTGAGCAGTTGTGACACTGTAGCTGTGCTACAGTTAGGGGAGATGAATCTTACACAAGGGTAAAGCATAAAAAAAATTAATACTGTTCTGGCCCTTGTTGTTGAGATGAGCTTTGCAAGTCTTCTGGAAAACATCTGTGCGCACTTACATTTGTGCTTTGCTGATGCTTGTTCTATCCCTGATGTCACTGTGGGGATGGTGTCTTGTTTGTATGACATTGAACAGAGGTGTGTGCACAGCTGGGGTTCAGGAGCTTTCATAAAAGCAGGTATGATTTCGAAAAGTTCATGTTGGAAAAGTTAGAAAACAGAAGAGGAAAGCAAACATCTCAAATGTGAACAACATGGGGGTTTTTTGGAAGTTATTTAAGGTCTGTAATTTAAAAACCCCCTATGATTCAATACATTTGCAGCTTAAAAATATCATTGGAACTATTTCTGTTTTAAGTAAACTGTTTCTGTTAAGAAATACAATATAAAATGGGAGACTAAAGCAATAGAATCCTGACAGTTTTCTGAAAATATTTGAACTTGAAGAACTATTTCAATAAACTTGATTCAACTGTTTTTAGCCAAAAGTTGGGCTGGTGTATGGCCTGACCCTAACAAGAAGCATTATGAAAGTTTAGACCTAATTAAAAAAGCTTATCCAATACAGTAATATAATCAATAAGGAGAGGACATTGTAAAAGGTAGTGTGGAAATGCATGTTTCCTTCTTGGGTGTTGTTCGTGTGGATGCTGCATAACCCATTACTCAGACAAGCATTTTTCAGCCCACTAGGGTCTGTCTGTGATCCAACACTATCATCTCTTACAATTATCTAGAGGAAAATATAAAGTTCCTGGTAAAGCCTTTCAGATGGTGCAATCCTGGCAGAGAGGTCAAGTATGGACAGGACAGTTATATGAGGTGATTGTGATGACTTGGTAGAAAATCCTCTCTTGATTGTGTTAATGCAGCCAAGGGCAAGTTTACACTTCTAAAGAGTTTACAAAAGAAGGCGGTATCTTGGAAGGCAACAGATCTAGGAAGGCTTGGGATTAACAGCATTATCTGCTGTTAATCTGCATTATCTGCTGTTAATACTGCATATATACAAATTATTGTAAACAGCAGGAAATCCGTCAATCCGCTATGCCTGTGGTGGCTGGACAACTGGTGAGAACAAAGCACATGGCAAAGGACGCCTAAGGTGAACCAGGGAGATGAGCTTTTAAACTGGAAGGACAGTTAAGTCCTGGGACACACTGTGGGTGGGTGGAGTTGGGTGGGGAATCTCCCTCCTGAAGGACTGTGATATCTTGTAGGAACAAATTGTCCTGCAAGTAGTCAACTGAACTTTTCTGGATCCTCTGGACTTTAAGCTGGTTGGCTTTGCTTTATGAAAAGGATGAACGTTTTGGCTTGGAAGTCTTTTCTTGTCCCTGTAGAAATTAGGGCTGTATGTAGGTATTCCTCTCCGAAAGACAGTTTAGCCAACTAAAGTGTTATGGTAAAATTAGAGATGTTGGGAATGCCGTAGAATTAATGTTCTCACTGGAAAATTGAGAGTTTTACACAATTATTATTTTTTTAAGGAACTTTTTTCTTGGTATGCTTACAATATCCAGATGTTCTTTTTTCCACTATGTTCTTTAAAATATTTAAATGTGTCTTGTTTTCTCTTCCTTTGCTGAGGGTAAGAAACCTTCTTGGCTATGTCTATACCCGTAAATTAGATGTGCCTGGGACTGTCCTCTGGTCCTGAAGCCAAGGGGCACAGGGCAGGATGCATCTTTGCTATTGGGCTCTCTTGTTCTCTGAAACAGAATGGCTGCATCCCAACTGGCTGTTGGGGGATAGTCCCTGGCTCAGGCTAGCTCCTGTTCAGGCACTGTTTGCAAAAGGACTATTTGGACTGGCCCAAATCTGCGCCAGGGGCTGCTGTAGGAGCACAACAGTATAGATGGTGGTGTTTCTGTGTCTGGAAATGCTGTGTGCCACTATTTGATTTACTAGTGCAACGTAACCTTTATATATTAGCAGCACCTAATACTCTCTGGTGGTACGCAACTGCTGTGATAAATAATGATTGAGGTGAAACAAAGTCAAAAGCAGATGCAGAGAGCTGCCTTGTTGTGCTGTGGTGAGTGTTAGAACTTGTCTTGTGTTTCCTGATAGATTCATTCAGGCACTGGAGTTACAAGAGGGTAAAAAAGTTACCACTGTCTATTCTCAGTATTGACACAGATGTATTTCTTAGTCATGAACTGGCAGAGGCAATACTAGCATGCATTTCTTCTTGAGGAAAAATTACCACTTTTGTGGTTTTATTGTTTCTTGGGTCAACCCCTTGGCTAGTCTGAAGCAGAAGATTGTTGACAATACCAGGAAAATATGCTAGTTTCTATCAACTGCAATTCTGGCCAAGGATGTGTAGTTACTCCCAGTTTGCTTGTGCTGTGTATTGGTGATAAGGATCAACTTTGAGGATGTTTTTCAACTGCTATAGGTGTTAAAAAATAAAAAATAGACTCAGAGTGTCTTCTCTCTGGAGACTTCAGATTCTGATTTCATATAAAGGCAGTGGAGAAAAAATGGTCCTGGAACTTAGGTAAGGTATATACAGAGAAAAATCATGTTCAAAGGACATGATACTGGTGACTAACCAGTAGCTTCTCTCCACCCTCTCTAGAAGGGTTCAAGCTCAGCAGCCCTTATCTAGCAGAAGCTCTGAACACAACCTTGTCCCATTTCCTAGCAAGAACATGCCCAGCAATATGCTGTGGGCTGCTGCCAGCTGCAACGTCTATTTATCCTTTCTGTCTCAGCAGATCAGCCAACAACTTGGGGCACAACTTCTCTGCTCTAAGGCAGCCTGTGTGTGCCTGGGATGGGAGTCCATGAAGGGAAACAGTTTTAGCAGCTTCCAGTTCATCAAGGTTTTGTTCTATCCAAAGGATGATTCTGGAGCCCTTGTTAGTGAGGAAGCACCTGGATCTACAGGATGCGTAGGAACTTAACTTGTGTTGAAAGCAATGTGATTTAAGCACATTTCTTTAAAGTGCTGGTACCTAATTCTGTATGACTGAAATCAGTGAGAAGTACATCACTAGGATTTGCAGGCACAGGCTCAGATGAGTCTGTGCACATGGATGTTGAAGCACATGGATGTTACGGGAATAAGTCCAAGAGAAAGCCCTAAAATAGATGACTGGATAATTTCTGACAGTTAATGACCTACTAAAAAAATCTGAGAACTTAAGGACTCTTCATCTAGGTACTTATTAAATGCTGTCCCATTAGCTGTTATTACTGCTTTTACTATTTTTGGATATGTAGACATGTTCAGAAAAACAAAGATCTCTCTGAAGTGCTGTTGGAGTTGGAAGTATAGCTGCACATTGCTGTCTATGCACTGAGGGTCATCAAGATCTCACACCAGGACCAACAGGTTTGTCCTGAGAAGCTTCAGGAAGATCTACTCTGACTGGATACTGATCTGAGATGAACATCTGGTCCCAGGGCACAAATGAAAACACAGCAGAACTTTTATTTTCAACATTCCTCCAGTTTAGATCTTTAATTCTGAAGTGAAGCTGTGGGCTGTGAAGACTCTGGTCTTTTTTCAATGAGATTTCCCATATTTTCATGAAAAAGTTATACAGCTCTTAATTTCTTCTGCAGATGAGACATGCAGACCAAATACAATTTTTGGATATTTTCCTTTGTCTCAGATAGTTAAGATTAAGGAAAGAACATTGGTATTTGGAATTGTAACAATTAAACTCTAACTTTCCTATTCTGTATGTAATTTTCATACCATTACAAATACTCAGATTTCAGATACGCAGTACCATAACAGGAACAACACTCACAATTACTATTTCCTGAATAGGAGCATAGATATTAAGCTGTTATAGTGTCTGCAGGGTCTTGCTTGCCTGTGTTAACACAGCAGCTTCAAAAGGACTTTGCTCTGAATCTCTTCTGCCATCGCTGATATGTTGTGTAATTGTGCTTAACTTAAAGGTGTTACACTAGTGTGAATCCAAATTGGCCTGGGAGTTAGACGGAGTTGTTTTGGTTTCATACCAAGATAGGAGAACGCATAACCATTGGCGGGCCTTCATGGTCTAGGACAATTTACTGCTGGATAAGTGGCTAATGGGGGTGAAAGTTGGGACCCTGTTTCAATTACATTTACGATGGAGGAAAAGTACTGCTTGCCAGTGGCAGGAGATCCTTTCCAGACCTGCAGTCCCAAAAAAGGAGAATTTCCTTGTTCTCTGTGGAGCTATGCCAGGATGGAAACCGTGAATTCAAGCTCTTGGACCTGTGCTTCGTAGCATGATACCCTTTCCTCAAGAGTGCATTGTTTAGGATATACAACCAGCTTTAGAGAGGTGAAGTACTACCTTAGTGATGGAGAAGAGCTGTAAACCCATCACTTTCACCACAGTTTTTTGTACCACTCACCACAGCCACTCACCACTCACCACCACTCACAGAGATGATCTGCTCTGCTCAGAGATGAACAGTGGTGCACTTTGAATGTCCAAGGAGTGAACTGAGAAATAATGGTGACATTTTTCTCAGCAAAGCCATGTTATGTCTGAGAACATACCTTAGCCTCTGGGCTCCCACCTCAAGGCGTTGGCTATCAGACCTGGCCTCTGACAAAAGTCTATGAAATGACTCCCCATTTCTCCTTCATGAAGCTGGTCTGACTCATCTGCACCGAGCAGACATGACTTCCTTGGTCCTGTTCCCACAGTAAAAACTGTTGTCTTTGGCTTGGGTTCAAAAATGCTTCTAGGTGCTGAAGTCCCATAGAATGAGCAGTACTTTGAGGACAAAATGCCCTTTTGGAGCTGGGTCTCTGTCTCTGCTCTGGAAAGCTATCTTGTTTCTGCTGGAGATAATGTGGCTGGTGGGAGGCTCTGAAGTTTCAGAGACCCTGGGTTTTTGGTTAAAAGATAAGAGTATCTATCTGTTGTGTCTACCAGCTGGTTAACCAGGCAGCCAAACAGACTAAATCAAATAGCTGTGGCTTTTCCTACTCAGTGCATTGCTGGGTCATTGAAATCAGCTTAATTTTATTTTTCTTTCCCATGTAGCTTCTCAGATGTAAAACTAATTTTACTAGTTATAGGGAGAGATCTGGCTGTGAAAACTGTCTCTGCTTAATAAACAGATTTTTATTTTTTTTTGATCACTGTCTTCATGAGAGTGAGCTCTTAGTCTGACAGTGATGAATGAACCAGGTGAGGTCCATGCGGTTTCATACATTGTTCCTGACACAGAGATATCTGATACCAATGTGCAGCATGGTTCAGTGGATGTGAAGCCTCCATGATCCACCATACATTTCTCAAAGATTCATTTCATGCCAGTGGGAAACAAGAAATGGGTCTTAGCAGGTAGTTCAGCGGGTGGTGCTTCTGCATCCCCTGATGAAACACCATCATGACACCAAGAAAAGTTTTCTGTGTGATGTGCCTTTTCAGGAAAGAGGGATTGGGTTTTACATTTTTAGTTCAAGTTGACAGCCTTGTATAGAAAACTTTCCACAAATAAGCACTAATTGTTAATTCTCTCTCTACTCCAAGAAAGAGGAGTTTTTCTGCTTCAGTCAGCAATGCAAATAACAAGGGCCTGATGGTGCCTTTCCTGTGCTGGTGGAGTGGTGGTTCAGGGAACACGAGCAAGGAAAAGGAAAAGGTGAAGTGACTGTAACGGTGGGAAGCAACAGAAGCTGATGTGCTCCAAACAGAGTATTGGAAAC
Organism: Scolopax mira; assembly: GCA_004320125.1. NCBI lineage: Eukaryota > Metazoa > Chordata > Aves > Charadriiformes > Scolopacidae > Scolopax > Scolopax mira. Next base: position 91,915 of record BJBW01008247.1, read on the forward strand.
CTGCCCATCTCTGACTAATATATGCATAGTTATTTATTCCTCCCCAGAGCCCAGACCTCCCCAAGGAGCTGCTACAGATAAGATTTGCAGGAATGCTTCTTGGTAACTTTGCCCTGCCACCAAGCAGTCCTTGTCAGTGCTGCAAAGTCCACCCCATGAAGCTCAGGTTTCTTCTGAGCCCCTCATGGCACCCTATTTTTTTTTTTTTCCTTTTCTTTCCCTGTTTTAAATTCAAAGTGCCTGAAATACAAGGGGACCATGTTGCAAACCACTGGAGAGATGATTTTTTTCAGCATATTGGGAGGTGTGTTGTGAGGGTGTACGGAGGTGTTTCCAAGGGTTGGATAGCTTGGAAGATAGAGAGTGCCAAACCTGAAGGAGCTCATCTGTACAGTGCACAGAGAACAAAAGTTGAAGGAAAACACCCTGACAATTATGCCTGGATTTCAGCTCAGGGGACACTGGTTAATTCCACAGAGAGGCAGGAATAAGCTAACATATGTGGTAGGGATGACCAGAGGACCACGACCTAGGGGCAAACTGGTTTGCTAAGCTATTGATGGTTTAGACATTCCTAGTGGGTATCTAGAGGTGGCAGGGACCTCAAGGGACTGTCTTGAGACTGTGGCCTGAGCTAGTGCTCAGATGGCAGAGTTGGACATCCGTATCAGTCCAGCTGTAGCAACATGCGTGGGCTGCAAATGTGCCTGAGAAGCAGAATAAATCAGCCTCCGCAGAGCTCCTCCCTCCTTCTCTGGGTGGCTCCTCTGAACCTACTTCAGTATCACAGCATGGGGCAGGTACCCCCTGAAGGATTTCTGGGAAGAAGAGCTATTTCCAAAAGTACCCAGGGGATATAGGAGACTGATAACCCTCAGTTTCTGCTGTCTGTCAGCAGTGCTTGTGCTGGAGCACAGTGAGGAGCAGGCAGGGCTGTTCCAAGTTTTGGCAATTGTCTCTCTTGTCTCTGGGCATAGCCCTTGCCTCTTGCATCTCTTATCTCATGTGTGGTTTATTTCCCCACATGGAGTACAGCTGGGGCAGGAGATTTATAAGTGGGAAGGCATTTCTCCTCCCCAAGCATGGCTTGGGAAAGGGGGAGGGAGAAAGGAGGTGATTTTGTGGCTGACAGACCAAGGGGATCCAACGTGACAAGCTACATCTGTGGTTCCTGAGAAATCAATTAGTGAGGGAGGGGAGGGGTGGTTGGCAAACCACAGAGCTGAAAGGAAAACATCACAAAAATGAGACGGGGGGATGTTTTGAAGAAGTGACGCTGCTGGAAGATGTGAGCCTTTGATTGGTAGCGTGTGAGAAAGAGATACTCACCAAAAGATCAATCAAGACTTGGTATGGAAGGCTGGTCTAGGATCTGGGAAGCAGGTTGTTAATACAAAAGATCCAGAGCCTGCACTCACCCTGTACTGAGCAATGTAACCTGGTATCTGTGGTATGCAGTGGCAGAGATTGGGGAAAATGCACATTTGGCATTACTGCAGCATTTTGCAAACTCTATTAGAGTATTTACACTTTTTTTTTCTTTTTTCTTCAGACTTCTGTTCCCTCTCTACAGGTCTGGAAGACTTGAACTGCTCTGTCTTAATCCTTTGGAAATTGACAGTGGTACTTAAACAAGTATTTCTGTTGTATTTCTTAAACAAGTGTTTCTCATGCATTTCAGAGTGGAAAGGGAACATACTGGAGAGGCCCTTCCCTGCCACCAGTCCATGCTCCTTGGACTGTACAATTGTTTTAAATTAAATAAATCTTTGGGTCGAGGTCTCTTCATTTCCATTCAGAAACTTCATCCCAGGTTTGGAGAAGTGTGTAAATTCTTTCTGTTTCACCAGAAGGAAGATGTGTGTTTTTGGGATGTGGCTTACTGCTTCATCAAAGGGGCTGATGCTGACAGTGATTGTTCTCATCCCTCAGCTTTGCTCTGGCAGAATTACATGTGTGTTTACGAGGAGAGCTGGTCTAGTGAACTGATATGGCTGCAAGCCTGTCCTTGTCCTGCCAGTATGGCTCACCAGTCATGCTCACCATGCAGTTTGTGAAGTCTTCTGCTGGCATCAAGGTGAAGTAGAAATATGTGCCTAGGGGTCTGTTGGAGGTGTGATGGCCTCTAGTACCAGCAGCCTACTCCAAGACCAGCTCAAAGGGAGAGTAGAGCTGAGCCTGGTGCTAGATGAGCAGACTGCACTTCTAGGGGGCAGCATATATGACCCTTTGTCTTCCTCACCAAGCAAAAGGGAACTGAATCTCCATTGCAATTGCTCAAACCACAAGTTTGTTTTTTACCCTCCTTTCCCTCTTTTGTACTGTTGTAATGGTGTCACGGGGACAAGAGTGTGCACCTCATGAGAGAGGAAGCTCTGAGGCATAGGGAACCTGTCTGTGTTTGTGGTGCATGAAGCATCTGCAGCTCTGGTGAGGACTTGAGATGTGGCCCAAGGCTCCTGGGCTGGGGGATGTGCTCTGGCAGGCACCTTGGTTGCCTGCTGCTCTGTGGGGAGGTTTGAACCTCCATCTCAAGATTAACGATTGGGAACCCAGGCCCTCAGGGTTGAGAGGTATTATGTTTGGGTGACTTTCACGTATGAATTTGCTTGCTATTCATGTAGGGGTAGTAGCCATGCATGCAGAAGTATCCCCACACCTTTCTCTGTATTGTTATTCTCAAAGAAAACATCCCTCCAAGCTCCTTTCTGGTGAAACAACCCAGCTTGTAGGATTTGTCTGTTCTGCTTGCATTCACTATTATTCTGCTCCTCTTATTAAATTCCTCTAGAATCTTTTCTGGGGTCTTTTAAACCACTGCCTGTATGGTTCCTGAGAGATGAACCAGCTGATAAGGGAGAACCCAGCCAACATGCAGTGGGGCAGCAGAAGGGGGAAGGTGTGTACATGTGTCTGAGAGAGGGAGAGGACTTGGGAACAAGAGCTGCCGATGCTGTGATAGAGTCCCTGTGTGAGACGGAGTTCGTCTGTGGGTGTGAGAAAGGAATATTTGGAAGTGAGTGTGCGTGGGCGTGAGGTGTGTGTGAGAGTGTGCATGCATTTCCATCCCCACACTTTGAAAACCTTTTTGGAGTCCTTCAGTGTTCGAACAGGCCTAGTTCTCAAAATAATCAACCCATCTTGAAAAGTTACGAAGTCTGTGGACACCTGGAGGAGACAGGTTTCCTTTTTGTGCCTTGTAACACATTTTAACCACCTTGTTCTGGCTAATGTAGCTGGGCTGGCCACGATCAGGTGCTGGAGGTCAGGGCAGGTGCAGAGGGATGTTCAGGGGATACTAAGAGATACACCTATTCTTCACTCCAGTAGCCTCCTGTTGCCAGGAATATTGCAGCTTCTAAGAGATAGAGAAATACAACATCTCCTGCATCTCTTCCATCACTGCCCATTGTGCTTACTGAAGGCCATGGAAGAGGTATACAGTTAGAGACCCATGGGGATCTCTAAACTCCCACAGAAGAGTGAAGTTGTCCTAATTCTCCTGTTGATGTGATAGGCTTTTTTTTTTTCCCCTTTGAGATTTAACACTGTGCTCCGAAAGCACATGCAAGTACTGTATGATCTTTGGAGCTATGTCCCTGGACTGAAATCATGGGCAGCACGTACAGCATGTAAACCCTTTTAATCCAAACCCATGTGTGTGCTGGCATCACTGCAAGGGGATTGGGCTTCTCCTCCTGCATCAGCAGTTCTTTGCCTCACTAGCCCCAACGTGTTCACAACAGGGGCGTTGTGGGCTCAGGTCCCTTTTTCATCAGGAAGGGTCCAAGCCACATCTCCCATCACACTCTCCAACCACCTTCCTGGGGCGATGTGGGGAGGTGGCAGGTGCCTCTTTGCTCCCCCTTTTCCCCTATTTGGGGAAAGGCTGTTCCCTCGCAGCAGGGAAACACCAGATTCAGTGGGTCAGCAAGAAAGAACAAGCAAGGCTGTCTGTGTCAGCGCTTGGGGAAATTCACCTGGGAGCGGGGCGGCCGGAGATCCAGCTCCTGCTCCAAGGACTGTTTACGTGTTTTAAAATTAAACAACCCATGGTGCTGGTAACTGGAATTCAGGTCTCCCCACTCCCAGGGGAGTGCCCCAATCCCAGGGCTGCAGAGTCATGCTCACTCTTGCCCTCTGGAGCTTCAGGTTTTGATTTTATTTAATTATTTTTTTTTCACGCTGAACAGTTTCTCTAGAAACGTGGTATGTGAGCCTCTCTCCAGCTCTGCTGTCAGGTAGGGGCACTGCCTATGGCAGGCAGGATTTGGAGGATTTCTGCCTCCAACGTCAGAAGGAGCTGAGCTGAGCCTTCCCAGGCCCAAGGAATGCTTGCTAACATTTCAGTTGTCATCTGGGGAGGGAGTACATGAGTTTTGCCTCTTACTCCTGCATGTTATGGGCAGCTGCTGGTGTTGCACAGTGTGTGATATGGTAGACATGAGATGGAAACATCTGTGGGCCTGGGTTTGGTGGTGATACAAGGGAGAGACAATGTGTTGGCCAGACATGGCCTGTGTGGACTAAGACACTTCTGAGCATATCCTGATGCTGTGCTTTTGGGCTGGGGCCCTTGACTGTGGAGGTTTTTCATGGACTGTGATGCCCCCAGGGTGACGTGGCATGTAAGTAAGGGTGTGAAAATAAAATCTTGGATGTCAGTGGCAAAAACACGCTGGATTTGGCTGTATAGACCCTTGTAGGAGAGTGTTCTTACTGTTGATTTTTCCTGGGCAAGGCTCTAGCAATCTCCAATGGCACAAAGCCTTCAGTGAGGCCCCTTGGAAAGCAGCATGGTTCAAAGCCTGGCAGCAAAAGTCACAGCAGAGCCATAAACAGGAAAGCTTTGATATTGCTGGCATTAGGGATGAAGAGCAAGGAGAAAGGCTCTTGCACAGCTGCCATTAAGCTTGGTGTTCCTATGTTCCTCAGCTTTCCCTCTGGCTTTTTAATGGTCTTCATAACAGACTCCTAAATCCCACAAGAGCTGTCTTCTGACCCTGCAAGGCACCGAGCTCCCCTCTGGAGGCACATAGGGTCCCCAGCTCCGGTTACGACGTCTCCCAAGTTCTAGTTCAGTCTCAAGTGTGGAGTCTGTGCCTGTGGGCAAATCACTTCCACCTCTCTAAGATCTGGCTGTAAAACAAGGCTAATAACACCAAATTACCTACCTGTGAGAATTAATGAGATCATACTTGCTCAGCCCTTTGAAGGCATGAAGCGTTACAGAAGCACTGGGGCATTATTACAGAGTGTGTTTTTAATATACGTCTAGTTTCACTTACAAATTGGAGTTTTGCTCCCTTTTGACTAAATGGCACTAATTAGACATGTAGGGTAGGAAATAAATGTTTCCAGTGTTACTCAGGCTGGAAACCAGTTAATTTCAGGGTTCTTTTGTTTAATTGTGTTTGAAAAGACATTGAGAAAATGTGTAATGAGCTGAGAACGCTTTAACTTTGTTTTTATTGTTCCCTAAACTCTTGCTTCTGCTAAGTCACCAAATGTCAGTAAAATATTAGAGAACTGGACTTGGAACATTTTTTAATTTTTTTTTTCTTTTTTTTTGGTATGTCAAGGTAAAATAATTCCTACTTATTCAGTTTAATGTAGCACTCCTCCTCCATAAATCTCTGAGCACTTCACAAAAGCGGGCACAGCGTTGCCCTTATTTTACAAAGTGGGAAACATAAAGCAGGAGGAGGTTGTGGGATTTGCCCTGGGTCAAGTAAATTAGGCCTTGTCTACGTGAGAAACATGTGCCAATTTAGTAAAACAGGTGAAAAACACACTGTGGACACTTACCTCATTTTCAGAGTGGTTTTTCTTTTTTTCACTTTAGCCAGTTCATATCAATTTAAGCTTGCTTTAACTTAGTGGGCTTAAAGCAAAGGTTTTCCATAACCTGTTGGACTGAGTTGCCTAAGCTGGACTAAACTGATCTCCACCTCCAATTTGGGCTGGTGTCTCCACACAAGCTCTCAATGGCAGAAAGGAGATGCCTGAAGCCCACACATCCTGTATCTCCCACTTACGGGAAATCCTCTTCCTTTACAATGTTAGATTAGGTGTCCCTAGCAAAGAAGCAGCTACACTGGGATGACTTCTAAGCATATTTGGATCAGTGAGCATCATCAGTAAATACAAAAAGTCAATGAAAGTACTGTAGGTTTTTTATTAATATGGCACATAGCAGAGTCACATTTTAGATGCCCGAGATCCTGGTTTAGGTAGATGTTTTTGGATTAATCCCTGTTTGGTGTTTTCTTCTGTGGTCTTACACATTGCTGTCACTCATTGCAGCTCACCTGGGAAAATTCAGGATGGGTGTGTTGCCATATGCGATCCAAAGACCTATGTATGGGCAGTCAAACAATATAGAGCTGATGTGGTTCACCTGTTGATAAAAAGAAAATAAATTATTAATAGTTAAAAAAAGAAACAATACCAATAAACTTGCAAAATAAAAGTTCTTCCATGTTGTTTCTCTGCCAAATGTAGAAGCATCCGTGTGGGTTTTTTTTTGTTTTCAAGTAAAAAAAAATTCCTTCACAAATCTGAAATTAAACTTAAAGATAGGAAAAGGGAGGATTTTCTCCTGCACCCTCACTTCTCTTCAGCTCCTTTCTTCTCTAAAGTGTTTTCATGAAGAATAGTGGTGTCTGATTTTTGTCAGATATGTTGTAACCAAAGATCTGAGATTTCTCTACCCTGAGAGAAGTCTTACAAAAAACTTGTTAACAAGTCATTTCCCCAAAATTTCTGGCTTATGATCATAATTTGCAGATTTTTAGAGAATATTGTTAGAGAATATTGTTAGAGAATAGTTAGAGAATATTGCCTCGCTTTTGCAGCTCTGAGGAGAAAGACCTGGGAGTTCTTATGGACAACAGGATGACCATGAGCCAGCAATGTGCCCTTGTGGCCAAGAAGGCCAATGGCATCCTGGGGTGCATCAAGAAGAGTGTGGCCAGCAGGTCATCCTGCCCCTCTGCTCTGCCCTGGTGAGGCCCCATCTGGAGTACTGTGTCTAGTTCTGGGCTCCCCAGTTCAAGGAGGACAGGGAACTGCTGGAGAGGGTAAAACAAAGGGACACAAAGATGATTAGGGTCCTGGAGCATCTCTCCTATGAGGAAAGGCTGAGGGACTTGGGTCTTTTTAGTCTTGAGAAGACTGAGAGGGTATCTGATCAATGCTTACAAATACTTAAAGGGAGGGTGTCAGGAGGACGGGGCTGGTCTTTTTTCAGTGGTGCCCAGGGACAG
>BJBW01008247.1:99246-132940 GCA_004320125.1 Scolopax mira
GCACTGGAAGAGGCTGCCCAGAGAGGTGGCGGAGTCTCCTTCCCACCTAGACAAGTTCCTGTGCAACGTGCTCCAGGTAGACCTGCTCTGGTGGGGGTTGGACTAGATGATCTCCAGAGGTCCGTTCCAACCCCATATGATTCTATGTTTTGCTGTGAATTTTCTGATAAAAGCCTAATTGCAGAAAATTAGCTGTGCAAATATCTGCTGCGTTTGTACAGAACTTAACACAGCAATGTCTTGCTCTGTTACTGTGGATTGTAGACATGATAAAGCATTACCTGGATTCTGTACATTCATTCTGAGAAAAATAGAAAGAATGCACTGGGGCTGAACTGAGTTCATTATGATTTCTGGAGTCTTGTTCATGCTGGTGCCTATTTGGAAGGACATGGACAGGCAGTTTCTGAGAACCTGTGATGGGGCACACATGGGACTGATATGTCCATGTCTGGGAACTGGATGCACCTCTATATCCGGTATCAAGAAAAAGACATTTCCAGAGAATGAGTCAGGTCTTAAGCCTCCAATGACTGCACTCAGGACATTTCCTAGGAAACACCATTAAGTTTAAGTGCCTTAAGTTAGATGAACCATGGTATGGAGGTGTTGGGGTTTTTTTATTATTATTATTATAATTTGGGTTTTTTTGCTTGGGTTTGTGCTTTTTGTTTTGTTTATTTGTGGGTTTGGGGTTTTTTTTGTTTTAAATGGGGTGCTACAAAAAGCCAAAGGATCACATTGCAAAATCACAACAAAGTCAGACCAAGAAAAGATGTCCATCCTAATAACTGAAAACCATTCCTGGGTCCGGATGTGGTGGTGTGGTATTTGGTGGCTTTTTGTTTTCCTGTAACCATAGGAACAACCATGACTAAAGAGATTGTGGAAATAAATTTATTTGCTTTCCAACTCCTTCATCCCTGGGGAATCTAATTTGGAAACTCCAAGCTCCACATTCAGGTAGGCTCTTTGGTGAATGTACCTGAACAACATCATCATTAGGAGAACTGTTGTTTGGTTCAAGGACACTTTTGGGGACAAGCTGTGCCCTAGATGTGTAGTGGACATGGTGCTTGAAATCAGCTGTGGGCAAGGAGCATCAGAGAGCAATGGCCATTCTCTCTTTGGACTCCAGAATGATTTAGAAACACATTGAATCTGATTGTTGGACCAATTTGAAGATGACTGGGAGCTGCTCAGGGAAGATTATTAAGCTGACTGTGGCAAGCATAAAGAGGGAAGATTTTAGGCTAATTTCCTGAATTTGGAGACCCAGAAAATCTGGGTTATATGTCCAGCTCTCCACAGACCTGCTGTGTGATCAGAGCATGTTTCTTACTGGTAGTGTGGAATCACAGAGTCAAAGAATCATAGAATGGTTGGAAGGGACTTTAAAGATCAGCTAGTTCCAACTCACCTACAATGGGCAGGGACACCTCCCACTAGAACAGGTCGCTCAAAGCTTCATCCAGCCTGGCCTTGAACAATTCCAGGGATGGGGCATCCACACCTTCTCTGAACAACCTGCTTCAGTGCCTCTCCACCCTGACAGTAAATAATTTCTTCTTAATATCTAATCTAAATCTCCCCTCTTTCAGTTTAAAACTGTACTCCTCACCCTATCACTACATGCCCTGATAAAGAGTCCCTCCCCATCTTTCCTGTAGGCCCCCTTTAAGTACTGAAAGGCTGCTATAAGTTCTCCCTGGAGCCTTCTTTTCTGCAGGTTGAACAACATCAACTCTCTCATCAGGATCAATCCTCTCAGAAGGATCAATCATCCTTCTCATGTTATCTATATGGATCACACAGCACTTCCATAGATTCTTCCTGCCATGAATTTTTACTCAACGTGTAGTTTCAGAAAGCTATGGCCATTACTGAGGAAGTTTTCAGTGAACTTTTTCTGTTTGTTGAAAAGACAAATCTTAACAAATCTTCACATGAAACGTTTATGCAGCTATATTTTCATTCTAACTTACAAAAGTAGTAATTTAATCCTGAAGATGCATTTTGAAATTGCACTAAATCTTTCAGTAATGGACTGCAGGTGGAAATGCATGCAAACAATTAATCCCTTAGGCTGACTTTTGGCTATGCATTTACTATCCTGGGTGGGAAAGGGGTATGTCTTCCTTAATCTGTCAGTCAGCACTAGAAAGCATCCTTCCACAACCTAGGAAACCAAACAGCAAATGAGAACTGAGAGATACTCACTGATCTCCTACTTTTTGTTTCCTGCATTGCACAGGTCTGCAGTTGGTTCTGAGAGGGGAACAGCAAAGGGTGTTTGCTGAAAATGAGAAAAATTGGTACAGGTGACATGTCAGAAAATGTTATCTGAAACTCACAGTGAATCAGGAGTATATGCAGCCCTGTTCTGTGTAAGGAGGAGGAAGGCCATGGAAACAAAGATCTGAGACTGATCCATGTGAAATGGGAGCACGTCCCATGCTGTCTAGGGCTGGTGGGGGCTAGAGATTCCTCAAGATACTTTACTTTCCTACAAAGTCTCCTGCATGATGAAGCGCAGCACACAAGTGAGGGGAAAAATGCAAGTGTATTCACCTGTTTTTCTACTCTTGCCTTTCCTTTTCCTTTGGTTATCTCCATTTTGTGAGTTCCTTTGTGAATGGGGGAGTCACAGTTTTGCTCATACAGGATATGCAGAGCTGGTGAGTCCTGGTCACTGACGGTCCCTCCTTGAGGGACAGGAGACACTGTCTTTGGGGACTATTACCCTCAGATTTCTCTTGTTGTATGGATGGCTGGTATGCTTGTAAGCCTCTGCTATTTAATGGCATGATGTTCAATGTCAATTCAAATCGATACTATTTTCTAACTTCAAAAATTCTGCAGAGGCTCAGGTGCATTTCAAAAGCAGCTCAGCTGTATGTATCAGGGGAGTACGGTCATCAAGGAGGAATGGTATTTTTGTCAGGCTTTTCCAGTAAAGCTGGCTTGCCTTTTTTATATTTTTTTTTTTCATGAAATAATGCTCTTCATGATGCATTTTATAGTTTGGATAGTTTCATAAATATATTTTGCTTTAAAGGCACCCAGAGCAGATTCTGATGAGAGATTACAGAATCATGGAAGTGACCTTAAAGATCAGCTGGTTCCAACCCCCCTGCCATTGGCAGGGACACTTCCCACTAGACTAGGTTGCTCAAAGCCTCATCCAGCCTGGTCCTGAACAGTTGCACAGATGGGGCATCCACAGCTTCTCTGGACAACTTATTCCAGTGTCTTAGCACCCTCACAGTAAAGAATTTCTTTCTGGTATCTAATCTAAATCTCCCTCTTTCAACTTAAACCCATCACCCCTTGTCCTATCACTACACTTCCCGACGAAGAGTCCCTCTCCATCTTTCCTGTCGGCTCCCTATTATGGTCTCCTGGTCTCCTGAGTCCTGAGCAGTTAAGGAAATTCTGGGAGTCGGGATGCTTCCAAACGGTGACATCACTCCTCACCTTCTCTGTAGCTTTAGGAAGCAAGGGGGGAGAGGACTACCCGGCCGCCAGCCCCGGGGCTCTCCGCGGGGAGAGCCGGGCAGCCCCCGCGGCGCGGCGGTACCATGGACAGCGGTGGGACCCGGGGGCCATCACTGGCGGGGACCAGCCCGGCTCCCAGCCCACCCCGGGCGATCCCTCACGGCTTCTCCCGAAGCTGGTGGTGTGACACTGCCTCCACTCTGCTTCATGCCCTCAATCTTTGAGATTTTTTTTTGCAGCAGCGGCCTTTTTTTTAATTATTATTATTTTTTTTTTCATCTTGGTTGGTTGTTGTAAAGTCTTTAACATGGCAACTGGTTTTCAAAGTGTAGCACAGAGCACCTACACACTTATCATTTGTACTGGAGGTGTTCTCCATCTGTCTTAGGCAAAAAGGAATCTTTCTTCTGAAAGCAGAGAACTTGGCTTTTTGAAATCTTTCCTCTAACACCCATATGGAGCAGTGCCCCTGTATTACTGCAGAAAGCTGGAATGCAAGGAGGAAAAATCTCTACAAACCAGGTATTTCTGAGAAAGGGAATTAAACTGATTTCTGGATGTGTGGATCTACTAACAATTCTAGCTCTAAAGGGTCTGTTATAGATCTGAAGGGTCAAGGGCAGGCCATGGATCTTGTTCTGGTATAGAAGGATGTTACCTATCATGACATCCCCTCTGTTCACCATAAGGAAAGAGTGCTGAGAGATTATTAGAAAAATATTTCAGTTTGCATGTTAAACACCTATAATTTAGTATATAGAAAAAGAACCACCTTTGAGCCTGGGGAGGAGCAGTGTACAGCAAAGTGGCTGTAGATGTTAATCAGGCTTAGCGGAGAACACAAAAGAGCTTAAACTGCAAAAGAAAGATAATTGCAAAACCTCAGGTGAGAAACCCACCTCCAAGCATTATTCTGCTACACCTCTGATCAGGACATTGGTGCTGAGTGCAGAGAATTGAGGACATCAAAGCAGCAGCTATGCATAACCAAGAAGCACTAATAATTGCTGAGAAACTAGTTCTGAGATCTCATAAGCATAAGAAGTAGAAAAGGGGTGCCAGGTCCTCATGTGATGCATGTAGCCAAAAAGGCTGTGGAAATCACCCAGATTTCTTATATACTTGGTGAATATTATGCTGTAGATTCATGACTAGTTGTACTTTTTTACATTTGATGGACACTTGGCCAGCAGCTGATAGCTTCTAATGGATGCTTGCTGGTGTAGTTAGGTATAGGGTAATTTGTCTCACACTTTTAGCTAACAGAAATAAATACCTGTGGGGTGTACTGTTTTGCCATGATCATTCCTGGCCATAGCAGCCTTGTCTACGACAGCAGTTGGTGTGGAGCATTCGTTCTGGGGCTGAGGAAGGCTACCCATGGTAGATGGACAAGATGATCTGGGGATGGTTATTCAGGGATGCTGCCAGTGCAGCTCTTTAAGCACTGAAAGGACATCATTAAACATTTAATCTGTATTTCGGAAGTACTTGGATGTTCCATGGAAAGTCATGGCCACATTATGCTTGATGCTGTATAAACACACACTCCTTGGCTGGCGGTGTTTGTAATCCATAGAGGGACAAAACAGAGAAAGCTTGGTTTATGGACTACCCTTTCAGATGGGAATTGATTTAGGCTTTACAATGTCCAGTTGTTTCAGACTGAAGGATGGAGGAGTTTGTATGTGTTTGTGAAGAATTGGTTGGATATCACAATATACTGTAATCCAGAGGCAGGTTCTTCTGAATTAGGATACCCAGAGCTGTTAAGCTTTCCTGAGCCCTGCACTGGTGCTCTGTGTTGGGAAAAGGTGGATCTAACAGAAGCTTGCTTCTCATGTTTGGTACCTGAATGGCATGAGCATGTATGTAAAAGGGAGGATGTTGTGATTCTTAGAATGTTGAGTTCTTGGATTCTTCTACCCCTATGAATTTCAGGGAGCTGTCAGGGGTTTCCTCTGGAAGACTGGTTCTGCTGCACCATTTGTAAGAAAAAGAGGTGTGGAAGGCTCCAGATTGGTAAGATCTTGGGCCTCCCATGGTTGTAGGCTATACCATGTAAGAATCTCCTATCACCTCCTCACTAATGAGATGATAACACGATAGATGATCTAATTTATACCAATCCATCGACTGGTCTTCTGTAGTATCAGAGCTTTCTCTGAACTGGCAGCTGGTTCTTTCTGGGTGCTGCGCTCTATTAGGCAATGTTACATCTACCACCAAAGCTTTCATGGGACCTTGGGGACAGATTTCTACATGCCTGGACAAGCATTACAAAAACTGTTTCTCAGTGCAAGTTTCCCACAGCCAAGGAAATTCCTTACAGGGGCCACACCTGCCTCTGAACTTGTTTAACACCAGCCTACTAAATGGGTGAAGCTGATAGGGACTGGAACCCACTGGAAAACACACAGCCCATCCCAATCTGAACATCTTTACCTGGGGCAAAACTTTCCTCTGCATTGAAGGCGACAGATGTCAAGTCCAGTACTCTGCTTCTCTTGATGCACACATTTCCACCCTAGGAAAGTGAGCTGAGACCCACAATAAGTAGCAAATGGAGAATCCCAGGACTGGCAGTGAGAAATGTAACTCTGCATGAAGGCAAATCAAAACCATTCCTCATTAGAGACTTGAGAAGGGCCTGCAGGGGAATCTGGGGTCTGAAGTCCCTCTGTGAAATTCTTGGGTGGGTTGCGATGCTTGCATTTTCCTGGCAACAAATACAACCTTTATGTTTTTCACTTGGAACAAGTTTTTCCAGGTCTGGAAGTGTCCCAAGTGAGAAGAAAAAGCTGGTATCTCAGCTGCTTAAAGACTCATGGGAACACCTCTGAGAGATTTTAGTGTCATTTATCCTGAGCCTGAAAACAAAAATTGGCTTGTCCACTTTTGAATCAAACCCCTGAAATTTAGGGCAATGGGAGTGAAGAAAACTGAATTTTTGGTAAAAATTATTTTTTTCTACAAATGGTTTGATCCCAAATACCACCCTGGATAAAAAATAATTATGGGTTCAAAATTTGAAACGGCTTCATTTGGGAAATAAAATGAAATAATTTATGCTTTTCTTGTTGCCTTCTCCAAATAAACTTTTCCTGCTTAATTTTTCAATGGCATTTTTAGCTTAAGCCTTATTACGATATTTTGCAAAGGTTAAATTATACAAAATGGAATAAAGGATTTACTCCAAACTGTGGCATCTATGAAATTATTTTGTTTACCAATTTTTCTATCTGAAAAATCAAAGAGATTGGGTCGGTTTTCTAAAATTATTTTGGCTCAGAGTTTCTCAAGCTGCCAGTTAGGACCCAGACCTGAACTAGTCTGCATGATTGAGTTTCACGATATGTGATTAGATTTATGTGAGCTTTTTGCAGTGAAACTGAGATCTACATGAAACTTTTAAGGGGTTAAAATGTAGAAATACAGATGAGAGACTTAGTAAACTGACTTTTTTTTTTTTTTTGCATACTCTGATTATTCACCTGAATAGGAGACAGAAAGCTTTTATTTTTTCTCTGCCATGTCTCTTGAGACTTTTCCCTCCTTTTACCTGTTTTTACCCCCCACCTTCTACATTGTCATGACAGGATTGTTGGTTGCTGCTTCTTTACTTGTCTGGGATGTAGAAATTCCAAATCTAGCCCAGACTTGCAGTCTATTTTAGTCTACTCTCCAATACCAAACAGGTGTAAAACCCCTGCAGTCAGCAGAGGCAGGAAGGTTAAGCAGAGAGGTCCACTGGAGCTATTAGACACTGGTCCCTCTGCAAACTCTCCATTAGGAATCCTAATTGGCCAAGAACTGGGCAAATGCACCAAGGGAATGGTGCTTACCTTTGCTACATTATCCTCTTGTATACTCTTTCCTGGATTATGGTTCATCACAGATCCAGGGAATAAGGGTAGATGGACTAACAATGAACGACGGTGGTTCATTGGTCTAAAAGTGCAGTGCTTAGCTTAATTCTGAAGTGTGAGAGTTAAATTTGGCTGCATGAAACCCACCACAGCCACCTGCTGAATTAGCTATCTTTGCATCTAGCTGGGGTCTAATGTACAACAGTTTTTAGTGGGCATCTGCACCATCTTTTCATAGTTTCAAAGTGGATTATATTCTAGAACCAGCTATTGAAAAGAGAACCTGGAGTTTTCCTGAGCACTGGAGAATACGTGGACATAGTAGGGAATGGGACAATGCTTCACTCCTAGGCTACATGTGATAGTTACCAACAGACACTTGAGACAGGGGTAATTATCTTAGTGGTTAAACTTGGGGTGCAGGTTCCTTGGCTCACTTCATATTTCACCAAGAGCTTCCCTGCACGGTTCTTGGGCTAATGGTAGGATTTTCCATCTTGTTTTCTCTTTATTAGTTGGAGGTTGACTTTGGTGGTGCTACATCTGAGGAACAGGCCCTTTGGCTTGGTTAGATTCTGTTTTCACCTACTTACTGATGTGCAACTGAAACTGTTCCTGAATTTGGATGAAGGCCTTGTGAAACCATGTGGTTGCAAAAGGTGGAAAACTTCATAGTAGAATCCCATGGGAACAAAAGTGAAGCACCTACTGCAGGGTCCAGGGCTGCCACTGTGTAGGGCAAGGCATAAAGATATGGAGTAATTTGTGTTGTAGGCTTTTGCATGAAAACAGCTTAATTTTGCAGGATACTGAGTTTTAGGCTGAAGTGCAAACACAAACAGGAGAGGTTTCTGAGACTCTGAGCTGTGACCCATGAACTTGCATGTGTGTGCAGGTTTGCATGTCACGTTTCAGGCTTGCTTAGATCCATTTGCTGCGCTGAATCACATAAGCAGGTGAGTTATCTGAGCAAGATGGGAATCTTTCCTTTCCCCTTCTTGCAGCTGGATCATCAGTGTGTCATTGGCAAAACTACCCTGCAGGTTAATGACTTAGAAAGCCCTCTGCTTTGCCTGGTTATGGTAAATGACTAATTAATACTAAACATACTTTGAGAAAGAGGATGAAACTGGTGAACTATTTTTCCTGCAGTTGTGTCTCAAGTAAGATCTCTGGAATTCTTGAGTTAGTGCTAGGAGGATTTGATACTTGAGGGGGCTCATGGTTCCACTCCACATGGAGCAAATGCTGTCTCACACTACTCTGGCTCTGTGCAAAACTTGAGTTAGGTTCACCAGGGTCTTCTCCACTACGACTCTTCCATATTCCTGTCCATGGTATTGCAGGTAATCAGACCATCAGGAATATTATTCCATTAAAACACCAGTGTGGGATTTACAGGTTTTTACATCAGTACCCTCTTCTCTAGTATTGGAGACATTGATAGGTCTTGTAGGAAAGGACTTGTTGAACTTATTACAGTTCTTATTCGTGAACTATCATAGTCTAGTTACAAAGGGTCCCTTTACCACACAGCACAAGTTTTGCTTTGTTTTCTTTAGAAAAAAAAAATCAGCTGATTCAGATGCAATAATTTTTGGAAAAATATTCGTTGCTTTTCCATGAGCCTTTTGAATTTAAATTAGCTGTAGGTCTGACTCATTTCTGTGTCAGTCATTTGTGTCTCAGTCATTTGTGTATGAAACTGGGCTAGGTTGTAAGAGAGGTCATGTAGTTTGCCTTCTCTCCTCCAGTGGAGGAAGAATCTAGATCAGTGTTCAAATATCAACAACTTAGTCCTGGAACTGGGGCCCAGAAATCAATCTGAGGTTTAAAATGCAAACCGGAATGGTGCTGATGCAAAGGAGGTGGAGGTGGAGCAGAGAAGAGAGTGAAAATCTGGAGTGAGAAATCAGTGGTGTTTCTCAGACCAGTATCTGCAGTAGTGCCTCTATGTGACCAAGATTTGGCTTCGGTGCTCCTGTCCCTGCTCCTATTAGTCTCTCTGGCCTGTGAGCAGCATGAAGGAGAGTAGACATTTGCTGTCAGAGCAGAGCTTGAAGAGCATGCTTGACATACGGCCTCAGGAGAAGCAAATTGCTGATTATCTGCTTGTGTATTAAGCAGCATTTAGCAAGAAGAGGAAATGAAGCAAGGGTTGGGGGGAATCCGCGCTCCCCTACCTCTGGGTGTGCTACCTCGCTGCACTGCAAACCACAGTGCTCTGAGAGGGGACTTTGCAGCTACACTGGGGATACCAGGGCTTTGGTAATGGCTAGGAAGGAAGAGAAAGCCACTCTGTAACTGAGAACAGGCTCTAGAAATTGCTAGGGTGGTTCCGCACTGAGATCAGCATAGCTTGTTAGCATTTGTCCTGCACTGTGTGTCTGCAGGCTCATCTTGCACATGCAAGACTACTGAAGCGAAGTTCTACTGGCTCCAGGTGTTACACAAACTGGGCTGGAGTGATTACATCTTACATGGATACCTTCCTGAAGGTGACCTTACCTTTCAAGGTCCTGTTGCCCATCAAACTCTGCCTCTGGAGGATGCAGCATTAGTGGCAATGGGGGTTTTAGGCTGTCTCCTCCAGCTGCAGGAGGAGCCCAGTCAACCAGGAATGCAGTTTGGGAGAGTCTTGTAGAGTCTGGGAGGCTAGACACCCCCAGTAATTAAAGACCTCAAAGTAGCTGAAAAGTCTTATATGAACTGGATAGAGGTGACAGTAGTAGCTTAATTTGCATACTGATGAATTTCTGAGAGCTGTGCCTTGCTGCGTGTGTGATCTTTTAGCATAACCTGGGCATCATGTATGAACGTGCCTTTGACCTTGGGCCTGCAGACCTCATTGCCCCAAGGAAATGCTGAGTCCATGAACTCGTCAGATTTTAGGCCGGTGGAGTGAGGACGAGACCCACCCTCAGATGCATTAGATAGAAAGAATTAGGAGACATGAGAGAAAAATCTGATGCAACAGCTGACCTTGGAAGAAAGAAGGAAAGGGAAGGGGTTCAAGGTGGTGAGTTTCCTAGGCATTTTTTTCTCATTATTTTCTTTATTTGATGGTTTCTTGCAAACCCTTCCCTACCACATGCATTATTATTGGCCACAGTCTAAATAGTTATGTTAAGATTTTCTCCCTGTGATGCATGAAAGAAATATCCTGTGCTGAGTTATGCAACAGAAGTATATGTTTGGCATGTGTTGTACAGCACATGTGCCTTCAGCTCACTTTTGCATAGTTTAGAGGAGTCCAGCCAAAAGGAGGCAGCTAAGGAAGCTCTCTTCCAGTGCAGCTCCTTGCAGGCAAGAAGGTTGCTGTGGGGCATCCTTTCTCAGTTGCAGAGATACTATAGACTGGCTGCAGGTGGTCAGAGCATCACCATGTAGGCAAAGCAGCTGCAAAGGGCAACTGGGACAAAAATAATGAGCAATCCAGGTTGAAGGATTAACCTGTTCTGATATTGCAACTGGGGCTTGTCCACAAGCTTTCCAATTTCATGCTTCTCTAAGGAAAAGGGAAGTAAAGAGATTGCTTTGGTTTTGTGCAGGTTGAAGCCTTGACCCCCATCATCTTGTAAATAACAAGATCTTTAGAAGATCTTTCAAAAGAGTAATCATTAGTGGAGTTGCTATTGTACTTGGGGCTAGTGATAGTGATGGTTCTTTTGCTTAAGCTGATTTACTTCAGAGGTGGCTTCTACTTTCACTTTGTGGTAGTGAATAATAATTAAAAAAAATATCCAGACCTGATTCCATTCGTGGCTCAGCAGAAAGAAGTTCAGTGAGTCAAGAATAGTCTCTTCATTGCTATGATATTTTATTTCTTGCACTTGTGTTGAAAAATACAGGAGACAGGTAGGTTTTATGGATTTCTTTCAGCAAAGGAAAAGAATTAAAACATCCGGATGGCTACACCCTGCCATAAATCTTTTATGAATTGGTAGAGAAAAACTAAACAACATCATATTTGCAAGTCACAGTAAATAATATAGGTGTAACTATCCTCCAGTAAGTAAGTGCAAGCAAATTTTGAGGCTTGCTAAGGGTCAGATAGGAGACAATGGGCCAAAGATCCTTGCTTGTGCAAAATGCCACTCTATCAGGATATTCTGCAGTTTTTACTCTTGGGAAGAATATACTTCCCTGTCATAAAGCTCTTCCTTCCCCTGAGAAACATCTTTAAAACATTTGGGGTTTTTATTGATGATGCATAGCTGGAGACATCTAGACTACACATCTCTGCCCTGCCACCACAGTGGTACCTATACAGGGCACAAACGAGTAAGATGGAGATGTACTTGGTATTCTGTCAGTGCAAAGAAACTAAAGAAGATAGGATGGCCAGATCCTCAGCCAGAGTAAATTAGCAGCTGTGCTGATTTATAGCAGCAAAGAAAATGGACCAAAGGGATCCCAATTTCATTTGTTGCTAGAGGAGAAGGGTAGAGGGGATCCCTTTGGGCTCTCTGCAGACTGCTGTTTATGATATGGGGGGCATGACCTCCTAGAAATGATGGTGCCAACAAGTCTGCCTATAGATAACACAGCAATGTGCCAGCACTTGCTGCATTATTTTGCTCTGAGCTGCACCACTGCATCAGCCACAGAAGTTATTGATCTGAAGCTTAACCCTGTGCTCCGCAGGATGAACCTGGGGGCTCTTTGGGGCTGCAGGCATCTGAAAGTGAAAGGGGTGTGAGCAGGGGTGTAGAGAGCATACAGAGACCGTGTACAGTGGCAAAGGACCCATTGCTGAGACAGCACATACCCATGATGCTGATAGGGCTGTCAGGGAAGAGGGGAGGGAAGTCACAGCCCCCTTACTCCACTTCCCTGGGAAATTTGCCCCTGCCACTTGCATGAAGACAGACAGAAAATGTGAATCCAAGCTGTCAATCCCTGAATCCACCTTTCTGTATGCTTTATTTACACTCTTTTGGTGTCATTTGGCCAAGGTGAGCCCAGTTTCATTGAGAAGAAGAAGAAGGAGGGAGGGCAGGTAGAGAACCAGCTGCAGGTACCATTTGAGATAAACAAAGCAATTAAACTTTTACTTTTTCCTTCCGTAAACGGAACATCAGTTGAGAACAGGCAGGAATGTGGCTCCCTATTCCTGTTCCTTAATGAGCTCGGGGGCGGAGGTTTGACAGACTGGCTGGCAGTCATGTCATTGTAATGACAGTGCTTTGCACTTAACACTTTTTACCTGGGGGATCTCAAAGCACTGTATAAACATCCACTCAGCTCCTGGCACTGCAGAGCTGTATTGTTCTTTTGATCTAGCAGAGGAGAGGGCGGGGTATTGGGAGCAGGAAGATTAGAAAACAGGGATTAAAAAATAAAATAATGCTGTGCCTATGGATGTGCTACAAACAGGGCAGCCCAGTGAAGATGAGACCTGCAGGTCTCAGTGCCAGGCCTGTGCCAGTATCTTGAGTCTGTGGCCTTCCAGCAATGACCTCTCCATGCAGTTCTTGATCTTGACTGCTGAAAGCATCTTGGGACAGTTGCACAGCTCTGGTAATGCCTTTGGGTTGGGCTATGATCTTGCTTATGGCCCTTTATAGCAGCCCCTAAGGTGCACTGTGGCATGTGCCATTGATGTGCAAGGAAGGCTCCCTGAAGCAATGCCATTAGGTATTGTCTCATGCATGCCACTCCTCTCCCTCTTGCTTCAATTGTGGCAATAAGGAAACCTCCTTTTTTCTGAGTTCCTATAGCTGAGCTTTACTTGTGCTTCCAGGGGATTGTTGCACCTCCTGCAGTGCTCAAGAGGAAAATCATGGTGCCAACATTTTGGCCCTTCATTTGCACCAAACGTGTGAAGACAAGAGAGCGGGTTTGGCCAGGGAAGTACTAGAAATAGGAAAGCATGCAAATGGCAGTGGCAGAATAAAGTCCTGATGGCACCTGTTACCTGATACTCTATCACAAAAGTGATGGCTTGGCTGCCTGTGTGGTGTGGCCATGGTGAAGTCTGGGCACTGCCAGAGGTGGGGCCACTGAAACTTGGACAAGGTGAACCCAAAGTTCCATTAGGGATATCAGCTTTGGTTTTGGCTCCTCTAAGCCCATCAAGGCAGATTTTCCACTGGCTATGCCTACACAGACAGACACTTGCATCATGACCTCAAGGGATTCAATCTGTGTGTCAGGTTGGCTGGACCCATAGACCTCCCAAACTGAACATTTGTCCTCAGAGATTCTTGGTAGAAAGAAATTGGCTTCTTCCTTTCTATCAGTGCTGTGTGGACATGTAGAAGTGCCAACAGCTTGCAACAGCTAGATTCCCAGCATCATTGTTGGGAGCTGATACTCATATTTAGTTTTTGGCTAGGGTTCTGCAGGTATCTCAGTTTATGAGAGCAGACAGGAGTGCTACATTAAAATGGAATTTGAAGACCACTTGGAAACTGAGAATTTCGACCTGAGAACTCATTGACTGCTGTTCTCACAGTATTTCCATAAGCTTTTCAAGAGTTTTTTTTATCAATGCTACGGATACTGCACCAGTGGTATATTCTATCTCTTGCTTTCAAGTTGCCAAGGGCTAAACCAGCTGTGGTGGAAAGGATACTGCTGTTTTTCATTTCTTTGTAGTGAGGACTTAGAGCTGAGTGGGTGAAGCCCTTCAAAAACTCAGTTACCCAGCTTTCTTACAGACCAAACCGGCTCTGCCTTGTTCTACTGAAGAAACAGTAAAAAACTCTTTTTTGTCAGGTTTCAACACATTTCTTATCATTCTTGGGAAGCTCATTAACCACTTTTTTAATGAAAGATTATATTGGTTGAATCTCTGACTAATTTCTTTGGTTGCTGTAGCTGGGTAATAAATAGTCTGTGTGCTTATCTTAGTGACAGATGGCTTCTGTGTTGTAATAGATTGTATCTCTATTTTATGCTAAAGCTCTCCTGTCCCTGGAGGCATTCTTTAAAAAAATAAAAAAAAAAAAAAAAAAGAAAAAGAAGGAAAGGTGTTTATCTCAATGAGTTTGTAATCCCTGCTTTAAAAAAACAAAAACCCAAAGCTAACCCAAATCTGAATAGTAATTTATGACTTCAGGTTCATCCCACTTTGAGCCAAGATTGTGAGATGAGGAATGATGGTACTGGGTGCTACTCGGTTCACAAAAATGTGGACTGTCTTTCTTCGCTTGCTTCCTTGGCTGCTGCAAGTTATTAAGAGCTGTGTCCTACGCTGAGGGGTCTGACACTGTGTTTGCTGCTTTAACACTAAGTGTTTGTTGCTGGTTTGTATTTCTGAGAGGAAGTGCATTGGTTAAATTGACCCTATCTACAAGATAGTGGCTCATGCTCTGTGTGACCTTGACCTGTGCATCCATGCTGTTCCCTTAGGAAGCCCATGGCTAAAGTAATGGTGTTCATGCAATACCAGAGCAACACATCTGCTTTGGGACCTGTCCTGTCTGCCCTTGGGGTAAGGAAACTGGGACTTTTCTAGGAAGGATCCTAGCTGACACCATGCAGGTATGACATTGCTCTCAGCAGACTACTCCAAGTTTGTCTTGTTCTATGTAGGGAGGGAGATACATATGGACTCATATTGAGTCGTTGCAGTCTTGAGGCTGGTCTAACATGCTATGATTATCTTGAGCCTCTCTGTACATGTTTCTGTGCAGCATACACTTGACTACACTGCATTGACATGGGAACATGGCCCATGACAGGACAGGCCACCAGCACAGCTACTGCTCTCTTCTGTGAGTCTTAGTGGTATAAAGAAGTGTATTTCGAAATGAAAAGGTTAGGTGAAAAGCCGCCTGGTTGTTTTGGTTTATTTTGGGGTTTTGTGTTGTGTTTTGGGGTTTTTTGCTCAATTTTGAACCTTACTTTTAATTTAATTTATTTGATGTTATTTACTTGTATTTTGGTGCCATCAGGCCGTATGTAGACTACACTTGAAAGAACCTCATGACACTATTGTGCTGAAGTAGGCTAAGCAAAATGGTGCTATCTTGCACCAGTAGTAGACAAACACTGGAGGTGCACAGGCTTAGTGGAGGCTTATGAATTTACCATCTATCCATCTGACTCAAGTTTGAAACCCACCCTCTCCATGCGATGTATCTGTAGAACTTATTGACACAGTGACAGAGGAGACATCAGCCCTGTGTTTTGGATAGCATCAGTTTCAAACTCAAAAACCTCTTAGAAGTGCTCTGAAATACACTGTTTGTACCTAAACTTTGAGATTTCAACAGTGTGGTAAAGTGAGGTTTGAATTTCATTCTTTTTGGGGAAAGAGATGGAATATACAGTTGTTTATTGTCGCCAACAAATTTGGAAGACTGATTTGGCAGCCAGAAAGGACTTATGTCTGAGATTCTGATTTTGAGTGATTTGCATGTAGTAAAAAGGCGTTCTGTGAGACAACAGGCCTCTGACAAAGCTTGTGCGGTCTTTGGGAGAATAAGCAGCATAAAGTCCAGGTAGTCCAGCAGCTTTAGGGATACATCTTCCCATAGAAAAGCACTCTGCAAAGGACATTACAGGCGATATAACCTTTGTGTTTGCTTTTCTTTTCCTTGACACTGAAGAAAGAGTTTTCATGTAACAGCATTGAAATAAATCAGATTTTATGACCTCTTCTCTGAAAGACTTTAGGTTTAATTTTGAAATGACTTTTAGAAGTGGCCATTTCAAGTCTTCTTGTGTCACAGAATAACTTTGGGCTACCTTGATTGTGGACCATGAAACCCATGGATAAAAGCAGTGCTGGGGCAACTCAGGTGCTCCTGAACACCTCACTCCCTCACCTACTTCCACTACTGATGGACAAGTCTGTTCCAGGACCTGTTTTAATTCCTCTCTTCATGCTTTGGGAGTTAGGCTGTTTCCAGTGCAAGCAGTAGGTGACTAGTACGCACGGATCCTTTGTATTTGGCCCTTCTCCAGTACACATTAATTCTCCCACAGGTATTGCTCAGGAATGTCCTCATACCTGGGTGGTTCATCCACACTGTCCTCCCCTTTTGGGAACAACTATAAACTGGTAGAGTCTGTCCACCTTATTCTGTTCCTATCTTTTTCCAGATCCAGTTTCTGAGATTTGCTCTGTTAATGTGAACTCTGCCTGTGACTGACGATGACAGCTTTAGCACAAGCCTAGGTGGCTTTGGCAAATGTCTCTTGTGTTTTTTGGGCTGGCACATTTGCTTTAATCGGTTCCCCAATCTATTCAATACAGGATTTAAACCAACACCAAATAAAACATCCCGTTCCCTCCTCAGTCTGTCATAGCAGAGCACAGTGGTTACAAGCTTTCCAGAGACCTGATTTTGATTTGGAACTGGATTTTGGATGAAGCTAGAGCTGATGTGCCAGTAGGAAAAGGTGATGTGAGGAAAACCTCTGGAGCTCCCAGTTTCTCTTGGTAACTTGAGCCCATCTGCAGAGTCTACTGCCACTGTGCAAAATGAGCAGCTTCTCATTTTGGTGAACTTGCTGGCAAAATGGGCCATGATAGAGAGGAGGGGTGGGCAAAGGAGGAGTTTGGGAGAGGAAGAAAAAGATGGAGAGATGAGAGTCACTCCCAAATATTCAGCTAGTTGTTTTCCCAGATTTACCTTACACCTGTAGAGAGGCTGTAACGGCCAAATTGATAGCCTGTTGTCACCAAGGGCAGCCAGTGACCTGCACTCCCCGATATGGACATGGGTCAGCTATGCAGACATCTGCAGCCAGGATGGATCTTCTGAGACCTTCCTGACTGGGGCCAGCAGCTGTTCTGATGCTGCCACAGGACCGGGACCCTCATCTTTGTAAATATCTAAGGAACGCTTTCTTGCCTCTCAGGATAATATCTCATAGTCTGTGTTTTGCTATTTCACTTATGCTTGTGTCTTCCAGAGTCTCACTCCTGACCGCTCAGGCTCTATCTCTGGTGAGAGTTTGTGTCAGGTCACAACTTGCCTTGGTTTCAGAGACTTTGGCCATTGCATGCTCCCATGCTCAGTAATAAATGAGTCTTGAGTTGAAACGCTGGCCTGGGTTGGAAGAGACCTGCCTCTCCTGCAGGGAGCACTTGTAGAGGCAGATTCTTCACCCTCCCTGTGGACCAGGTATTGGCATAATGCCACATCACCCACTCACGAGAGGTGCCAGTATCTGTCTTGTGCCTGCGACTGATATAGTCATAGAAAACGGGCTGGGGAGACCATCTGAGATTACACTGGTTCTTCCGCTGCCCCAAGGCAGGATCAACTCTACCTAATCCACCTCTGACAGATGTCTGTCATCTTTCTCAGAAAAAAGGACAAGAACCCTCCAGCGTTGGGGATTCCAGAACCTCCCTAAAAAATTAATTTCTCCTCCCTCCTGGAAAATTTCTCACTCCTTAATCTAAATCCCTTTTGCTTTGTGCACGTTGATCTATGCCTTCTTGTTCTGTCCTGAGTGGATGTGAGGAGCAGCTTGCAGCTGCCTCAGCTGCAATCCCATGCTAGTGTGAGCTCTGTACAAGCAGTGGGGACATGTAGCTAAACTCAGTGATAAACCTCAATGCTCAAACTCAATGATAAACATCCAGTTCAACTTTTTCTGGCAGCCTGACCATGTAGCTTGGGATGACTGCTCCAGAATCAGTTTCCCCTCTTTTCCCCAATAGGAGAATTGTAGCAAATGCTGAATGAAGGAAGCTCATCAGCTGCCTATTGTGCTGGTGTGTTTTCTCCTTCCTCTCTCTGGAGATGCTCACCACTCCTTGGGTATGTGACAGGTCGCCAGGTGCCTACCCTAGGTTCTCTGACACTCTCCCTACTCAGGGGGAGAAATAATACAATGAAAAGCTTGTGTGTCAAATGTAAGCCTGGGGCGATCACTCACCAACTACTGTCATGGGCAAAACAGACTCAACTTGGAGAAAATGAATTTATTGCTAATCAAATCAAATTAAGGTAATGAGAAATAATACCCAATAATTCCCTGGCTCAACTTCACTTTCAATTTTCTCTACCTCCACCCCCAACGAATGGGACAGAAAGCCAGGGAACGGGGGGTTATGGTCAGTTCATCTGTTGTCTCTGCTGCTCCTTCCTCCGCACACTCTTCCCCTGCTACAGTTTGGGCCAACCCCTGGGAGACAGTCCTCCATGAACTAGTCCAACTTGGGTCCTTTCCACAGGCTTCAGTTCTTCGTGAACTGCTCCAATGTGGGTCCCTTCCATGAGGTGCAGTCCTTCAGGAAAAGACTGCTCAGTGTGGGTCCCCCACAAGGTCACAAGTCCTGTCAGCAAACCTGCTCCAGTGTGGACTCGTCTCTCCATGGGACCACACGTCCTGCCATGAGCCTGCTCCAGCACCCAAAGCCTTTTTCAGGCACATCTCCCTGCACTGATGTGGCATCCTCCAAAGGCTGCAGGTGGATATCTGCTTCACCATGGACCTCCATGGCTGCAGGAGGACAGCCTGCCTCACCATGGTCAATTGCCATAGACTGCAGGTGAATCCCTGCAGTGGTATCTGGACCACCTCCTCCCCCTCCTTCTTATCTGATCTTGGGGTCTGCAAAGTTGTTTCTCACATATATTCTCACTTCTTTCTTCTGGCTGCAGTTCTGCAGTAGCTTTTTTCCCTTCACATCTTAAATGTGTTATCAGTGAAGTGCTACCACTGTTGCTGATGGCTTGGTTTTGGCCAGCAGCGGGTCCATCTTGGAGCTGGCTGACACTGGATGTATTGGTCACGGGGGAGCTTCTAGCAGCTTCTCACAGAAGCCACCCCTATAGCCCTGCCTGGTACCAAAACCTTGCCGTGCAAACCAAATACAGGGTAACAGGCCTAGTCATTTGAGATCTCATTTCTGCTTGGAGGTGGCAGTGCAGTATATTCAGGGTGCCTTGTATTGTGAGATTTAAGGCAGAAGAGAGGATACAAGCCCTCTAATGTTCACTAATGTTCAGCTTCACAGGTGCTGTAAGGTGTGTGCCTCCCCTCCTGCCTCTTGTCCTTCCACCCAGCCCATCCCATCCCATCTACCTTCCCCTTTCACACTGGCAGTGTGAGGCAGGAGTTTCATCCTGTCCTGGCCCCACCCTGCTTCCAAATTTTTGGAAACTCTCCCACTCACCCAGAGCCTTGGAAACAGCTGGGCTTTGGCTAACTCAACTCAACAGAACTTGCTGGGATAATTAGGACATTCCAAATGCCAGTTGCATCTGCTCCCCCTGCCCACCCCCCTCCAACCTTCCTTAGATTAAGTCTGTTTCTCTATTAGTTCACCAACCCCAAGGCATTTATTCATGCAAAGCCTCTTGGCTCAATCGTTACTCAGTCAAACTCTGGTTGACTTAAAGGATGCGCATTGATTTCAGCATTGGTTTGCCAGTGTGAGATCACAGCTGGTGCACAGTGCTAATGCGTCCTGGTGACTTTCTTGTCTAATCCTGCTTTGTTTCTGATTTTTCCCTGCCTTTCCCGTGCCTTCATTTTCTGGGCATGTCTGGGATCACTGGCCTCCTGTGCTTCCCTTGAGCCCCATGTGGTCCCAACAGGGCCAGTTGGGGAAAGGAACGTGTCCTGGTGCAGATGGAAAGGGGGGGGCAACCCTGGGTGCAGGGTCTGGATCCTACCGGACCCTGCCTTTCAGCAGGAACAATTCCAGCTCCTCTCCCGTGCTGAACAGGTCTGTCTGGCAGGGAAGCTCTTGTCAGGGGACAGAAATTGTCCTTTACTCTATTCAGAAAGCACCTCAGACAGCAAATCACCTTGATATAGAGACTATGAAAATGCCTACCTCCACCCCATGGGCATTAAGCAAGCTACTGAGTGGTGGTCTGGGTTCACCAGGAGATTGGGGTTTTTTTGACTCTGGCAGAAGGCAGAGCAAAGTGTATGAGAATGCATGAGAAGATCCTGTGCAACCATGTCTCTTTCTGTGCTGTCCTTTCAAGCTCACTGGTATATCCCAAACACACTCAGCCATTGCCTTTCTCAGGCTTTCTTCTCAAACACCAAAGGCAACACATACTGAATCAGCACCTTCACCCATTGTAAACCAGTGCAGCTTCACTGGAGTGGATAGAGGGAGGCTGAGCTTGGCCTACGGAGGAGGTGGTCCTCTCATAGTACCAGACAGAGACCTGGTGGTCATTGGAGCCTTGCTTACAGCACTTTTCTGGCTTTCTTCAGGTTTATCTTAAGCCCACATTGCCTTTGTTATACCAAGCTAGTTTTACTTCAGGTGCTACCGCCATGCTTCTTTATGTTTTTCTCACAAAAATCCCCTTGGAGAGCTGAGTGTGCTTGACAGAACAAGGTTTTCATGCAGTACCTAATTAATGAGTAGGAGTTGTACAGACTGTCCCTAAAGCCAGGACCTAGCCAGATTTAAGAGGAATAGGAGAGAGAAGGACAAAGAGAAAGAGAGGGAGGGAGGGAGGAAGGAAGGAAGGAAATGGCTAGATGTGTAACACAAATAACAATGCTGCCTGGTTGTGGTAGGAAAATCTGAAATTAACAAATATGAAGGGTGAATCTTTCTGTAAATGGGTGCATTGCCACTGCTTTCACTTGCAGCTGAGACACTTTATGATAGTTTTGGAACTACTCTATATTTTTGTAGTGAACGTAGCACTTCTTTTTCTTCAGGGAAGATCTCAGCTTATAAATATCGGGAAACCTCTTACTGGGGGACTGCTTCTCTCCTTGGAGGATGTGGTGCTGGCTCAGATGCAGAGGTGCCGCCTCCTTCCTCTGATGTTACAGCCATTGCCATGTACTTGACAGACCGTGGATGATCATACACAAAGCATGCAGTACTGAATGCCAGATTTGTTTTTTCTCTGAATTTGAGGAGATTGAATCTGGAGTGACTATTACTTTCCTTCTGGACTACATGCCAGAACCAGGAATAATAAGTAGGAGTTTAATACTAAATTGGTTGATGTATCTAATGTACTTTAAGACTGTCTGAGCTGGGAGTAACTTAGATTTATTCCAGCATAAGTAGAACAGAAGTTGGCTGATTTATCCTTTTATGTTTGACCAGTCCTCTGTTCAGATGTTCGAGAAGAAACAGAGATGCTGTTTCACCTCCAGCATCACTGCCATCTATGGCAGAGGAAAAAAGGTTGAAAAGGAGCTCCCTCTGGAGAAATTGTTGTAGTCCTCTTTTGTTTTTGTCACACTGTTTCCTCTCCCAGACACAGAGGGTGGGGTTACAGAAGCCTGCAAATAAGGAAAGATTCATATTTTTAAGGAAAACACCCCACCAGATAGCTGGAAGGAGTCTTGCCAAAAGCAGCCCATCTTCTTGTCACTAAGGTAAAATAACCCCCTGGAACAGTGTGTTTTCAGATTGGTCACAGCCTTTCCTGACATCATATTAATGAGACCAGCATCAAGGGAAATCCGTCTCATCCAATTAAGTCCTGTGGTGTAGGCACATGGAAAATCTTACAGATGAAGTTCAGTTTGCATGCATGGCTTGGAAGGTGCAAGAAACATCCAGATTATGAAATAAGTAGTCCCTAAATTTCTAGTCCACATTATTACAGACTGCCTGAAGCACAAGGGTTTATGACTCTAATTCAGGAAAGTACTGAGTCTGTGCTTATTTTTAAACCTTTCCTTAATTCCTATTCCCACATCTGGAAGAGCAAATTTGACACATTGAATAATTAACTGAAGACTTGCTGCACAAAATTGGCAAGAAACCTCTGGGCTAAAAATAAGCCGCTGAGAATTGGGAATAAATGGGTGAAAATCATAGTGTGTTCTCTGACAGTTCATAAAGAGAGAAGGAAAAAGAACAGAATCTGACAAACAGTTCACACTGAATAATTCAACCAGCATTGTTTGCTCTGTGCACAAGGGACTGGACTTGCAAGAGTCTAAAATGTTTAAGTTGCTACTGAGCTGGAGATGGCTAAATCGAAAAGATATAGTGTGGGGAAATACCTACATAGGCTTTGTTACATAGATTAGATTATTTAAGATGTCTTCCTAGCACTAAATGATATATTTATATAATTTTAAAAAAATACATATTTACATCATTAAGCTGTAGGCTGGATGGATGTTACAGCCTTTGCTGGTGTGAATAGGCTCTGGTAAAGTTTGATGAAGGATAAATTGATCCATTTCTGCTAAAATCTAGGATTTATGCCCTCATTGATGGCAAACTGTTCAGCTCGATTGGAAGGTAGTGAAACCATCACTGGCAGGAGCTGCTGTGGACTCAGTAAGTCAGTGGGCTGTGCGGCCAGGTTGCATTAACCATCATTTTCTTCTGAAGCCAGGGCTGTTTGTAGCAGGGGGTTATTTTATCAATGGAGAATCTGTCTTTTTTTTTTTTTTTTTTTTTTAGGTAGCTCTGGAAATGCACCTTCCTGATAATGAGGAAACAATTTCAAATTTATTTTCAGAACCATGGCTGTCTGGGGAGCTATTAGCTGCGGGATGGAAGAAAGCAGCTGTTGAACTCTGCACATCAACACTACACAACAGGTTAGGGCAGGAAGTGAAGAGGAATCCAATTGAAACCTTAGGGGGAATTTAGGGAGACAGAACATAATTAACTCAAATTAGATTTTGACCAGGATACCAGGGCTCTGCTGTTGTGAAATGCACATCTGGGATCTTGGACAGTCATGAGGCAGCTCATCAGCTGGTGTAAATGAGCCTGGCTCTACTGTCCTCAGTGGGTGAAAATTGGTGTCTTTGGAAAGAGTACAATGGAGGGAGTTTGGCTTGCGCCACACTAGAAAACCTGGCCCATGAGGTCAGTAAAGCAGCTTCCCACTGCTTATCTGTCCAATTCCTCTCCAGCACCAGTCCTTTTAAAATAGTGAAACAAAAATATATATAAAAAAGGCAAATAATGAATTTAAGAATAAAATCTAAACCAAGATCCCTGTAAATAGCATGGAATAAAAAATAAACAACCAGTAGTCCAGGTTTCCGCAGTATCTTTCCTGAACAGGGACAGTTTATTCTTCCAAGTTTGTACTGTGGCTGTTCCCGTTTCTATGTAAAATGGGTCAGAAGTAGTGGAGGGGGTAGGCAGGGCCACATGAGACATCTTGCTGGGAGTTGGTTGGTTGGTTGTTGGTCTTGGTGTATTGTTGTACTGTGATCCACTGCACCAGGAAGACCTTTGTTCCTATGGGAATGCCCTGAACTGTGTCACCTTCACATGTGAATACAACCCCCAGAAATAAAAACCTTGTGGGTTCATGGGTCTGCTTCATATCCACCTTTTGCTGTCCCTCTGCCGTCGTGGGTTGTCCTTTGCTTGTGTCTGTGGTCAAGCGTGGGCTACAATCTTGCTGAGATGAAGGGCTTAAACACCATAGAAACCAGGAGTGGGAAGAAATCCAGAGGTCATGCAGTCCACCTCCTTGCCCTGAGGCAGGATGAGATTTACCTACGTCATTGCTGACAGATACTGTCTAAATTGTTCCTGAAAACCTCCAGTGATGGCTATTTTACCCCCTTCCCAACAATCTATTCCGGTACTTGTCTTTCCTTATCTGTATTTTCCCTAGTGTCTCACATCAATCTCTCTTGCTGAAATGCAAATTCAGGACTCCTTGTCCTAACCACCAAGGGCACAGTGATTAGATTATCCTCTTCCTCACAGGAGCAGATTCTCATCTTTTGCCTATTGCCTTTACTAGACAGACCATCCCTGTTTCCTTCACTCTTCCCAAACTGTCCATGTCTGCTGGGCTAATGTTCTTCCCCTCCACCCAAATTAGGATTGTTTTCAATTAGTCCTCATCCTCCTGGAAATGTCCCAGCACACATCTACCAAGATGAACTTCAGGGGACAGGTTGTTTCCTCTGCACACATCCATGGCATTCTGGCACATCATTGCCATACATGTGGGCAGACATCACTGTCTCCTGCTTGGCTTACCATTCTCCTGTTCAGCATCAGCCTCACCATTTTTTTGTCACCTCCTCTTGAGCTGTCCATCCCTCAGGCCTGAGGGCAGCGTCTTATGAGCATCCTCACTCCCTGTTTCCTTCAGACCCGCTGTTCCAGTTTGTCTCAGGGAGTGCTATCATTGAGCTTCTTTTAGGGGTGAGCCACAAGGGTAATTTTCTGAGGCTAAAGAAGCTCCACAGGGTTGAGATAAATATCAGTGTAACTCATCCAGGGTGTGGGTGGGAGGAGGCCCAGAGCTTCTGCCTTAATCTCTGCTCATTGACCCCTGTGAGTCAGATACTGCCTCTGTTTAGAGGTCAAATTAGGCATGAATTTAAATCTTGGCTGGACTGGGGACTTGCAAGGATATCAAAAGCCAGATGAGCAGCAGGTTTAGGTACTGGACATCTGTTGGAAATACCTAATACATGTATGGATGAGGACCTCTGAGGCTTGTCCAGTAACACCTTGCCAAGAGGAGGTAATAAGCAGGAACCACCACGGACTTGCCTGCAAATCCCATTCCAGAAATATCACCATCCAAATCCTGCTGCTGCTCATAGACAGGACTAGAGATGGCAGTTTTGCCTCCTGTACCAAAGCCCCCCTTACTCTACACAGAGTTGTCAGAGGATATTGAGACCTATGTGGCTAAGAAAAACCCAATAGAGAAGTGTCACCTCATCTAAACTGTTCAATTAATTTGTTTTGACTTCAGGCTATGTCCTGCATGACAGTCTCATGTCCTTTCTCTGCCCATTTTGCCCCTGCATTGCGTCTCCTTAAGCAGCAACAGTGGCCCTTTTCAGGTGATACTGAAGCAAGCAGCAATCCTGGATAGATGGAAAATCCAGTGTTTGGCCACTTCTGTAATCATTCAAAGTCCCCATGGCGATTTTGCAAGAATAGGTGTGTTATACCTGGCTTGGTTCCAGCTTTGCTAATCATATTGCAGCCTAGAAAAAAAAGAAACCCCGAATCAAAACAACAAAACTCAAAACATTCCTGCTGCAATTTTTTTTTTTGCATACAATAGTTTTTCAAAGTTATTGGACAGGGATGATTTTTAGGAGTGGACAAGGTGATTATTCCAGTGTTAACAATGTAAGCTGATGTGGGCAAGTAATTTATACAACATTTTTTGCGATCTCTGCTGCTTTGCTGAGGATTGATAGCCTGGTGCTATGCTGAGATACTGGTTCTGCACGTGTGTGTATACTTGTATATATACACAATTGTTTGTAATATGCTTTATGATCAAAGGTACTACATAAATGTGAGTTATTAATAATCATAATTATTGGATGTTGAAAATTGTTTCTGGGTATTTTGCCATTAAAAAATAAAAGAAGAGGGCTTAAGCACTTTCAACTTTTGCCCAGGAATATTATATTCATTTATAAAACAATATTAATGAGTTGCCTAAAGGAGCCTATAATTTGGGTTGTTGCTGTGGATATTATCTTGCCATTAAACAGTTCAGAAACTCAAAGGGGAACATTTTCAGAAGCAGAAGCGTAATAACAGTTTATAATACCTGACATTCATATTGCACTTTTAATTCCAATAGGTCATAAATCATTTTTCAGGCTGTAAATAGAGGGGGGGCCTGCTCACCTCCCATTGAAACGCGGTCATCTCTGGGGTGGAACGCAGCGGCCCTTCTGTGCCAGCAGTGTTAAGCAACAGCTTGTTTAGGAGGTGAAGTCATACAATCACAGGCGTTCGGGCTGGGAAAAAACTCATTAAGTAATTTACTCCATCCCTCTACCCCTACGTGCTTGTTCCTCTGTCCTGTACTTTGTCCAGACTAGTTTTAAACATCCCAGGGGAGGTAAGGAACATCTCCAAACGAAACTGCAAAAGCAAGCGGGAGTAGACAGAGGAGCTGAAGCCCAGCCAGGGCTGCGGAGCAATGTTCCTCTTGCAAAAAGTGCCACGGCATCTCCAGCGCCTCTTGCGCAGATGATTGCTCAAAGCGCAGGGCAGCGCTGGGCCACCGGTGAGTGCAGACTTGGAAGAGGCAGCTCTGCCTCTGCCAGCGCAAGCATTAGCTTCTGCCTCTTGCTCTTGTGACAAAAGTGTCCTCTTCAGACACCAACCAGACAGTGCTCTCTCCCCGTCATTTCAAGGTGCAGAGGCAGAGCAGTGTGTGAGCTGCTGAGCAGGTGCTGCCAGCTGCAGAGGGACCATGTGGGCTTGAGGATGCATCTGCAGTTCAGCAATTACGTCCCTGCAGTGGCGAAAACGAGTTTGGAATTAGCATCGCTACGACAGAGGTTATTTCAGGTCAGGAAAGAAGGGCTCGCATTTGAGATCTGTGGTGAGAAGAAAAAGGCTCGCCACACAGGAAGCTGTGGATGCACTGTTGTTTGAATCATTTAAACCAGGGCTGGAAAAGTAGATTCAAGAATAGAAAACTGTCCCGTGCTGCTTTGTGCAGGAGGCGGACGAGCCATCCCGACCCATGTCTGGCACCACGCACTCAGTAAACCCAGGGTGCACTGTGCAAAGGACACCAGTTGTGGAAAGTGGCACTGGGGGAAGGAAATGGGGTTTTTCACCAGCCTGTGCACGTTTACTCACAGGCCTCTGGGATAGCACACGTGGCCAAATGCACTCAGCTAACAAATGTAAGGTGCTGCTGTTCACTTATCCCCTCTTCTTAGCCCCAAATTCACCCAAGCAAAACTCTGTCCAGGCCCTTTGTTGGACAAATCGTCACGTTTTCCCTAAGCCTTCCCTTGGCTAAACTCTCCCTGGCTTCAGAGGCTGTTTACTCATTTCTTACTTAAGGAAACTCCGATTGATTTTTTGACCGGGGTAAGGCTGGACGAAGGAGTAAGTTCCTTAGGCTCTGCCTCTGTGATCTGAGCCCCAGGGCGACCCTTGGCCAATACGGGAATGAAACCCTGGTGTCCCAGCAGGGTGGGAGGGAATCAGCTGGCAAATGCCAGTTGTTTAGAAATGCTGCCTTGCCTGGCTGCTAGACACACCTACTTGTTCCAGGATCGACCTTCCTGCCTGAGGATATTTAACACACAATGGCTGGCACAACTGAACTTTAATTTTCCAGACAATTATGGCAAAGCGGCATTCACCACATTCCTTTCATGATCCTTTGATGTTGGGTGATTTCACAGTACATAATGATAGGACATAGACCAGGCTAACATCCTCACCCTTTGGAACTAGCACCCACTACCACAGCCTCATTTATTTCTAGATATATAATGTATATAGTATATATATTTATATGTGTCTTTTTTTTTTTTTTTTCCCCACAGCAGATGGAGTTGTTTTGACCATCATTACTCTGGGTTCTTAATTAAAGCACCCTTGTTAATTATATTAGGGGACACTCCTTAAGCAATTATAAGTTGGAGAGTAAGGACTCTCCCCACTCTGACTACTGCTCCCATTATACAAAGTCCTGTGTGATGTTAAGCAAGATTGTTTGGGTATTTGGGATTTTCTGTAGTCCCCCTTGAAATTATGTGTACCATACCTAAAAAATGTTTTTCTATAGTGTGTTGAAAGCAATTTCTTAGTGATAGATCAAGGCTAGTCCTGTGTCTTTTTTCCTGAAAGCAGACAGACAGGAGATGTGCACTGACTTTTAGTCTGTCCATTGTTTTGAGAATGTGAGGCAAAGTTTTGGAGATTGGGACAATGCGTTGTGTCCTCCTTGCAGCCTCCAGAAGAAAGGGAGCTAGTGATGAGGGCAAACAAAGCACTCCATCTCTAGAAAGCATCCTACTGCAGCCAGAGGAACCCCATTGAGGCCAAGGCAAATTGCATAATAAAAACTTATACAACTGTCTTAGACTGGATATCTGAACAGCTTAGTGATTGCCATCTTTCACATCTCCCTTTGCCTTACTCCTCTGAGGCAGGGAAGTGCTAGTCCCACTTCATAGGAACCTGAGTCATAGAGAAACAAAGGAACTTACCCCAAGTCATGGGCTCAGAATGGCTCCCAGGATGATGAAGACAGGATGGAGACATCCTGAACCCTAATGGTGCTGTTCACTGCCCTTCCCTCTGTCTGACCCCTGTCTGACCCGTAGGTGCACACTATCACTCCTGAAAAACACCTCTATTTTCCTGGAACTCTTGGCCTGTGCAAGCCCAGAAACACCCTGTGCAGCCAGTTTTGCACACAACTCCCACCTAGGCCCAATTGTGTCCCAAAAGTAAGCTATGGAGCTTATGTTGAGAAGCTCAGGCCATAGGTATGCTGCCTGACTCTCTCTGACACTCAGGGGTAGAATGCATCCCTCAAAGAAAGTGGCAATGGGTTTACTATCACTCTTACACAGTATCTTGAGCTTTCACTCAGGCAGGAGGAGCTTGGGCTCAGATCTCACTCGGAAAGCATTTAAAGTCACTGCCTTGTCCTCCTAGGAGAACATAGCTATCAGCTATATTAATTTAAATGCTCCTTCTGCCTCTGCAACTGGTACGTGCCACAAAACAGCAGAAAGAAAATCTGGAAGATTAAAGGGAAGAAATTCACAGCAGGATGGTGTGACCTCTCTGTGGTGAACCGAATGTGAACTCAGGTTTCCTGCTTTCCAGTTACTGAGCCAACTGCAAGCACTTGGCTGGATGGTGTGATGAAGCATCACTTCCATTGCCACGCTCTTCCAAAAAGTGCTTGTGGGTGCTGAAACTCAGGGACAGGTCCCAGGACTGGGCTGAAAGGGTCCTTTAGTCTCATATTCTGAGAAGTTAGGTCTACTCTCAAGCAGGGTGTTCTTGCGCAGTGTGTGTGGATATTTTGCTCTGAGTGCAACCCCATGAAGGGGAGAAGGTGTCTTAATATGGGGTTTGTCTTGTACCTCCATGCTGAGGGCAGGAGCTGGGTTGTGAATGTTTTGTCTTTTGCTGGGAAAACCTTTAGTTTGAGAGAACTGAGATGTCAGTTCTTCTGGAAATGTCACGTGTCACTGGAAATAAGGAGGGATTCCTGCCTTACCTGCAGAGGAAGAGAAGCCTTAGGGATCATGTGGCGGCTGTGTGAAATATTATGTTAAATAAATAAAATAATAAAATAAAATAAAATAACCAATATTATGTTCAGCATACAGTTATAGACTTATCTAGGAGAAAAATATGTCCTGGGAACAGAAAATGGTGCTGTTTAGTTTAGAGAAGAAGAGAAATGATACTGCTTTTAAGGACGTAAACGTTGGCTGCAATGAAGAAGGATGTAAGATGCTCTCTGTATCTATAGTGGGTGGAAGAAGAAATCACAGCAAGGAAGATTTAGATTAAGAAAAGAGAAAAAGTGAATGACTGCAGTGATGAGGATAATGAACAGCACGATTCATCTGCCTGGGGAGGGGGTGGCATCTCCGGCCTCAGAGGGCTTTGAGTGCAAGATCAATGAACATCTGATAGGAAGGGTTTTGTTCTTTCTGCTTTGGGGCAGGTAGATAGACTGGGTGATGGCTCAATATACTGAGTGATAGCTATGACTTCATCTTGTAAGGAGAATGTGCTAATGTGAGACGTGGGAGGCTGGGTCTTCGTTTCTCAGCCTTGCTGGGGTGATTTCCAGGACTTGGAGCATTCTGATGAGACACTCCAAAGCCTTAATGTTCTCCTCTCTTCCGGTTGTATCCACTGGTGAGCAGATGGGGACTAGGAATCAATCAAAATATCTTCTTTGGTAACACTAGGATATGCCCAGACCTTCTTGAAGAGGAGGTTTCTGACTAAGGGAAGATTTTATTCCCTTTGCAGAGTTGCACTGTATTTTCCCTGTACCTTGCTTTTTTTATTGTTGAAACAGTGAAGGTTGTAGCGTTGTCTAGGCAAGGGAATAAAAGCACTTAGACAAGCATGAAGTAACGAGGCCTGTAGTATGGTAAACAGGTCTTAGCAGGGACAACCTGGCAAAGGTCAACAGAAAAGTATCCCAGTTCAGTTGTTCTCATGGGGCTTCTGAAATCCAGTCTGAGAGCTGAAGTTGTATTCCAGTTAAACCTTAAGTTTTCACTTATAAGTGAGTGTGTAGCTGCGAGACAGGAGCTGGGACTATCTCCCTTTCTCAGGCAATGCTTCTCTTGGCTGCGTGGTAGTAATTGGGTGCTCACCTTTGTACCTGTCCTCAGAGGCTTATTTCTGATCTTGATTCACCAGCACAGCTATTGCCTGAGCACAGAGCAGGGGGCATTTGAGGACCTGCAGCTGCAGAGGTAGGAAGGCAGAGACTTGGTTTGAGAGGTGTCTCCATCTCATCTCCCACTCATTTCTTATGCTGGGAAGATGAGCATAGTGCTGGGTGCATCACTAAGCCTAATGTAAAATGAAAACTGATTCCCTGGTGGTTGGAAAATTCCCTGTTTAGGTTTCCAAAGAAAATCATAGGTTGGGTGGACATGTTATTTTATTAAAACCTGACATGCACTCTTCTCCCCACCCCATTACCCCAGGTACCTGCCTTCCTGTCAGAGTTGTGTCTTCCCCCAGAGGAACAGCAGGCTGCGGAAGAAAGGCTTTCTGCAGTGTAGGCACACCACAGTTGCTCCCTGACTCAAACCTCTGAACTGCTCAAAGCTATTTGTGTCAATTGAGGTGCTCAAACAAATAAAGGGAGTGTGCTCAGGCCAACTTCCTGGGACTTCTTGTGGTCAAAGATCCCCTTGCATTTTTTGTTTTCTCCTTGTCTTGCATGTTAAGCGTGTGGCCTGGAGAAATTCCAGGCTAGGTAATTACCTTCTGCTTACTTTAAATTCCCTCCTGCAATTTCTCCAAGAGAAATTACTCCTTACTTCTGCTGCTGGAAAGGGACAGGAATCATGGTCCACTTCAGAAAGGACAGAGGAAGAAGAAACTATTTCGGGGTGAGCATAGTGCTTGCCAGTGGTCACCTAGCTCTCTATGATTCTTACCTTGAGTGGTATTCCACAGTCCAACTGTGAAGCCTCTTCACAAAGATAATCAGGCTTTCAGGGTTCAACTCCACTGAACTCGGGAGACAATGCTCCCTCTTGGTGGGTTCAACTGGCAATCAAAGTTGATATTCAACTGCAGTCCCAGCCCTGACATTACTTAATAGTGTATCTGCTATATACAGAGAGAAACTGTTTTAATGAAGTTGTTAGAGATACAGGAGATCTGTATAGAAGGAAGGGGTCTATTTGTGCTCATGTAAGTCTTGTCCAGTTGGATTTCTTCTCCCTGGGTTCTTTAGCTGGCTTTTCTCCATTTTATTTCTTCTCCCTGGAGAATGTATGTCTGCGTACACTCTCATTTCCTCTTAAATTGGGGGTCAGGCATGCCTAGTCATGCATACAGCTTATTAATGATAAAGGTTCATCTCTTCAGCCTCCACTGGGAGCTCTTCTCTTCCCTTTCATCCTCTGTCTCTTGTCTTATTGCAAGTTTGGAGCTACTGGAGAGGCACTAGGCTCCAGCACTTGTAATGAAGAGTTTCTAAAAGATGGACAGAGGTGAGAACATCCCCAGTCTCCAAACCTCACTGCAAATATCAATCTGAGTACACTGAATTCCTGTTTCAGTTCCTCTCAACCCTTTCATTCTGTACCTTCCATCAGTTTTAAGACTAAAACTCATCTTGCCTGGTGTGAGATATCTGATAGGTTCAGCAGAATCATCAGTGTAGGTGACTACATATACATGTTTATTTCTGTGCTATGGACCTAAACTCCCAGATCTAGTGACTAAGGTCAGGGGAAGGCACAAATCAGTTGACCACATAGACATGGACAGTACAGCATGGCCTACTTGCCTCCAGCTGTCACTGCAGGAGAAAAGTAGGTTCTCTCTTTGCCAACCACTTGTGGGTGTCTCACAAACCCCAGAGTATCTGAAAAGTCACTAAGAGCCCATGTGGGCAATTGAACTGAGCAGTGAAGGATACCAAGGGTATGTAGCTGTTGCTCACCATTTTCTTGGGGCTGAATTTAGCTTGAGAAAGCTGCAAGTATGAGAGCCAGGGCACAACTGGATTGTTTTTCACTCTCTTTTTTCACAACCCATGACAGATCTGCCCTCTGGTAGTTTCTCTGATCTCTTTCTGAACCCATACATTCTTTTGGGACAATGAGTTCCTAGCTATACTCAGGCACTGTGATAAAAGGCAGTCTTGTTTTAAAGCTGATTAGAGAAGAACTGGGGGAAGTGACATGATATGATGATAATAGTCATTCTTCATTCACCTTCTCCAGGACAACTGTGACTTTCTTCAGACCTCTGTTCCATTTCCTTTCTCCCCACTCAGGGTTTGATTTCTAAATTCTCATTCTGCCACCACCCCAAAGCTACCCAGACCTTTGGTAATCCCTTTCACCTTAGGTATGGTGATGTCTTCTCCTTCTGCTCTATACTTTCTAAATTAAGAGACTAGAAGTGCATGCTGTAACTAAGCCAGAAGTTCCCTGTAGAATTATACTTTTCCAATTTTTTATTTTTTTAATGTGTGTGTGTGATAAACTGGACTTGCTTCCTCATATTCCTTCCTAATAGTGTTGCTGTAGCCTTCTCGATGAAGGCAGGTGAAGCCAGGTCTGTAGAGAGAGGTGATGCATCTTTTATTAAGTCAGCTAATGTAGATGTGCGTGCACATAGACACATGCTCACACCCTCCTTATAAACCTTGCTTTGTTAAAACTTCCCAACACTTGATTTGCCTCTTCTGACCACCACTCCCTCAAGGCCTGTCTGCACCCATATCTGGCAGCCCTTGTAGGGCAGGGAGGACAGTACCTGCTCCCACAGGCTCAGCCTGTCTGGATGCCTGCACAACCCTTCCCTATCCCCCAAGATTGCAGGGCTCCTGCTATCATCTCTCTGATTTCCTATCCAAGATGCAATACCCTTGCCCTTGCAGGAAGCCTTCAGACCCACTTCAGGGTCATGGGCACACAAGGAGAGATCCAAGGAGAGAACAGGGAGAGGGAGAAGTAACCTTGCCTTTGTATCTGTGTGCCTTTGTGAAGATGGAGTAGTCCAGAACTCTAAAACACAATCCTTAAACACAAGAATTTATTTGTCAAATGCAATGGGATTTTTCCGAAGCTGAAGATTGTTAATGTCACCTTTGTTAGAAGCCTTTTTTTCTCCCTACTCTGAAGGCAAGTCTCCTCCCCTATACACCTGTCACCTGAAGTCTGACCTGCAGAAGCCAGCCAAAGTACTGGGCTGCAGAGACTTGATTCATGGCCCTCTCCTGGATGTGCTGAAACAGGGCACTTGGTGGAAACCATATGCCAAAGCTGTCCGTGTGGAATGAAGTCCCTGGGAAAGACTGGCATTGTTCCTCTGGCATGGCTTTGCACAGGAGCCCTCTGAATTAATTCACCTCCTGCAGACAAGATTTAACCTCAAGAAACACACAGCAACCAAGGCATGTCCTTGTTAACTTAATCCTGTGGAGCCCATCTCCACAATCAAGGCT
>BJBW01008247.1:133024-147256 GCA_004320125.1 Scolopax mira
CCCAGGTGTGCGTTTTGGACCAAAGGCAACAAGCAGACCCTCAGTCAGTCTTTGATTGTCTGAACTCCTCTGACTCTAGGAGGAAGATGTGCAGCCACCAGCTTCAACCCAGAGAGTGACACTGATGTGAGTGAGTTGTGAACATGAAAGATGACGCTCTTTTTATCTTTTTGCCCAGCGTGTAAATCTGTGAAATGGTGAATCTTGTAGATCAGAAAAATTTGAGGTTGGAGTCACTGATTGTGTGTGTTGGAGGTGTATGAGATCAGTTCCTGTAGAAGTTATTAGGTATTTATAATGGAGTCTACTGAGCCTCCAGGTGACTCTAAGTTTTTTCACCAGTTTGTGTTTTTCTTGGGAGTAGAAACACAGTGTATAACTCAGGTTGTTTGGCTTTGTAGTGTACACTCAGCATTAGGGTCCCAGATGTGTCTAGTTTTGAGTCTCTTGAGCAGTCACATGTGGTTTCCTTGCCCTTCTTTAGGTTGTAGAATTCCATGACTTACTTATCTCAGAAACCAAACTTTGACTTTCTGGGCCCTGCAGTTGCACTCAGCTATCCTCTCTTGGCTGTAGTCACAGGATATGCCATTCAGTTGTGCATAAAAGGGCACCTTGTTTAACTCTTTCTAGGGCAACACAGCAGGAAATTTAGAATTTCTTAAACAGCCTTCTTGTTCTTCATAGGTTTCAGGGACATAAATTCAAAATGTCTCCTTCCTCTTGTTCAGTCTTATTCCTTCTCTGAATCTGAGTCATTGGTAGTGCCTTAGACAAAACTTCTCTTTCCTTCTTTGTTCACTGTATTAGGATGGAGGAACATGCCTTGAAGGAACCTGCTTAAACATACCCCATCTGCTTTTGTAGAGATTGCAGTGGCATGAACCAAGTCTGACATTGTTTAGGAAGCTCATTGCTTCCAGGTGCTGAGCCACTGATGGAGACAGTCCTTCCTAAGAATATTTTAAAGATAATCCAAAGCAGGATGGTCATTTTAGATGGGCCATAATAACTATAATTTAGGCAAGATGAAACTTGCTCACTCTTAAATAAAAAATGAGGCTTAGCTTTTCATCCAACATGTCTCCAGTCATCAGTGTGGGGCTATGCACTTAAATACATGAGTTGTTGATTTGGGACCTAAACAAAAAAGAGGATAATTTTTAACAAAGCACAAGAAAAAAAATTAGTTTCTCAACCATACAAACTACTAGAACTCTCTTTCAAGATTAATGGATTGCATCCTTTGACCAAGATTTATTACAGTGGTTTTTATCTATAAGCGTATTCCTATAATTAAATTTCAGAAGAACAAAAATTCAGATGGGCAAGTTAAACCATTTCATTTGGTTCTTTTTTTTCATTCCTCTGATTTAGAAAAAAAAAAAAGTTACCTGTTACCAAAAGCAGCTCAACTAATGGACCTGAATTTAATATACATATAAATATATATATATATGTTTTATATTGTGGCAAGTAAACTATTCACAGAAAGAAACAGTGGCCCAGCATTAGAAGAAGGATTCTTCTGTGGCCTCTTTGCCTTGACAGTCTTTGTTTCATGTTTTGGACTCTCAGACCCACTTTCATTTTTGCATTCCCTGGCTGATTCCTTGCAGTGAGGTGTGGGAAATGCGTGTGATATTGCAGCTCTCCTGCTGGCTGTTCCTCTGCTCTCCTGGCTGTGCTGACTTGGAGCACTCTGCAGAGGGCAGATGCTGTCCTTGACCCTGTCACAATTTATCCTGGCCTTTCCTACCCACAGATTGCCAAACTCTCCAAGGAATCACTTTGCCAACCACACCCTTTGCCTCCACACCCCTTTCAACACAATCCCACACCTCCTCCACCTTCCTGGGCTCCTTCCCCAGTCAGTGCCTTGAACTTGCCTTGTTTTCCACCTCTTTCTCCATGTTACTTCCTATTTGCATGTCCTATCACCGCTTTGGGACACCTCTTTCTTCACCTTGTCTGCCTTGATATGTGTCTTGGTCCCTACCAGCACTGAAATCCATTCACACTTTTGCAGACACCCCTGAAAAACAGAAGACTTGTCTCTTTAGCAAGGCGTAACCATTTATTATTCTTCATTTGTTGGTTACTAGTACAGCTAGTAGCTGCGTACTAGACAACTGCGCACTCCTCTGTGATAGGTGTGCTAGAGGAAGACAGAAAGACACAGTTGCTGCCCCAAAGATTTTCAAGTTTAAGCCAAACAACCTTTTTCTTGGATCACACAGCAAATCAAAGTATCCCAGACACCAGCCAGGTCCAGATACTTCAGCTGCCAGATGGTGGTACCTGCCATAGCGTTGCAAGAGAGCACTTCAATGAAGTGATGGCATCTCAGCCATCCAGATGAGGACATGTTGTTTCATCTTTGAGCCTCAGCTTCCACACAGATATACCAAACGGACCTATTAGGTGGGAAGCTTGTGTTAATTAATTAGTTAAGATCTATAAAATGTTTTGACTCATCTGTGGTGATCACAATAGCCAAAGCGCTTTTCCATTGTTAATTATCTTGCTGCAGGGAGCAGGAATTGTCCAGCTCCATTATACAGCCAGAAAATTTGAGCTGGCAGGAACTCCTCTCCTGAAAAATGAACAAATCACACAGACAGGCTTAAATTCAGGGATTTTCCACTTACTCATCCTTAACCCAGCCTAAAGGTCCTTACTCAGCTATTACCTACAGTTC
The DNA here is from genome assembly GCA_004320125.1 of Scolopax mira. Taxonomy (NCBI): domain Eukaryota; kingdom Metazoa; phylum Chordata; class Aves; order Charadriiformes; family Scolopacidae; genus Scolopax; species Scolopax mira. Next base: position 135,726 of record BJBW01008247.1, read on the forward strand.
ACCTGCACATAATATTATTAATGTCAACAGGGGTTTCCCTAGTGAGAAGAGAATAAAAACAGAGGAAAGGTCAAATGTACAAGGCCCGGTTTCCTTCCCAAATACAATATGGACTGAGGCAATGGTTCATCCTACCTGACTGCAGGCACATAGCAGAGATGATGAAGGTTTGCAGGAATTTCCAGAGCTTGGAGTTTTGCATTTGTGCAGCCTGGTGCTCTCTTTCCTCTGTGTCCATAGACACAAAGGAAAAGAGGATCTGTTCTGAGGATGTGTGCATTCTCACAGTGTGCTGATTAGTTGTCTGGTGTGTGCTGACTGGCCAGCTGGCTGATAATTGGGGCTAGAAAAAGTCCTGAACTTTCCCTTTGAGGGTGTACTAATTTATTTCTGTCTTTTCCACCCAGTTATTTTTTTTTTACAAAATTTGTAGACAGCTGGTATTTTCAAGATTCCTCTCCCTTTCTCCACTACAAGTTAAACCAGTCAATCTGGAAGAAATTATGGGGGGTAAAACTGTTTAAGAATAATTTTGTAACAAAACTTAGGAGAATCCTTTCAAAAAAATATGACAGAGGTGAAAGCTCTGAAGATGATACTCCAAGACTTCAGAGATGCTGTAACACCAGCCTGATGATCTGCCTCTTTGTCATAAAAAGAATAGAGTCTTCACTCAGCAATGACAGCTGGTATTCTCCTTTCCTGCAGAAAGAACACAGGAGAAAACACAGTTATAAAGAGTCAGTTAGCAGCAAGGACAGTCTCTTATACTGGCTGTTTTACACAACTACTCAAGAACAAGACTCACAAAGCTCCTACAATCTGGGTCAAATCAAGGGAAGTTTGTATGTCTTTGCAGGAAGTGACATCTGAGGTTCACCTGGTAATGAGCACAGCTGATTTAAACAAGACCCAAAATGTCAGATGTTGTTTATTCCCTTTATTGAAAATCTCAGGTGCTAAAAGTCTCCAGACCTTTAGAATTTTCTACTGATACTCTGATGTTAGATGGACTTCAACAGAGGAAATATTGGCCCTATTTTATTGCTATCCTCTCTCAGAAATGCATTTCTGAGGAGAACAGTCAAAGTTAATGACCACCCAAGAATTAAAACAGGTAATTTTGGACTGAAATAAAATTAAATGAGTATAGTGATATCTCACAGTGGATCAGAGTAGGACATGAAGTATAAAGACTGCAGACTTGGTCAGAATATGGGTCCAGTAAAGCTCCCATTAACAAGAGCTGCTATTTGACAGCCACCACTCCACCTTCCCCTTCTCTCTGCCAAGCAAGCCTTTGTGCGAACACAGACACGTCGTACCTAACGGCGAGCAATTAAAATCAAGCCCAGATCCAGATGCAGAGCTCAAGCAAGGCTGGGCTGGGCTTATGAAAAACAACAACAACAGAACAACAGAAAAAAAAACCCCAAACCCTAGCAGCAAAGGAGAAAATACAGATTGCATGAAGAAGGGCATTGGAGGGGAGGGGTGGGGTCAGCCTTCGCCTTCCTTGGGGCCTGGAGCATCGCACAAATTCTTGCAGAGACAGTAACCGAATCCACATGGTGCACAGGCCTTGGCAGAGGAGTGTAATTTAATTGAGTGAGCCCCATACCTGAGGGGAGAGGAAACTTGTTTATTTGGAAACAAAACTTGTTTTTCTCATTTTTTTGGTTTGTTTTGTTTTAGCCTCAAGGCCCTTGGAAGTCTGTGGCAAGTCAGTGTGCATGAGTCCTATCTTTTTTTAACCCTGCTTCTGCTGATTCAGACAAAGAGGCAGGACAAATAAATGTTTTTCTAGGTATTAAGTCCAGAAGAGACTACTGAACAATTGCCAAATGATGAAAAAGAAAAGTATCGTATTCCTGATTTCCTTGCTGCTTTCCCAAAGAACATCTTTGGGTTGTGTTTTCTTTTCTGGTGTCTGATATAAGAAGGGGATATTTTGATCATGATCATTGTAAAGTTAGTGAAAAAGAAAATAAAGCAGAAATATTTTCAAAAATAATTTGAATCCAGGACCTGCATCTTTAAAGGAAAGCAAAAAATGCCATGAGAAGCCCAGGTAAATCTCTCTAGAATTAGTAGGAGTACCAATGACAATTCTATGATGCAATGATCTGCATCACACACTTGCAGCAGCTTCATGAGCCTAAAAAACAAGTTATGGGCTTGAACCAAAAAATTTTGGGGAGAAAAGGTGAAGGGAAAGAAGAGGGTATGTAGAGCTTCAGAATTTGCAACTACCTATTTCTTAGGGGTTGAGAACTTGAAAATTCTTATCTAGCTCTGCACTTTGCAACACAGTTCAGTTTTCCAGGGACATTTCCATTTTTCTGTTCCTATTCAGCAGTTAGAAAACAAAAAGGAGTATTGTTTGAACAGTGGCTATTGATATGACGTTCTACAAAGACGTATCAAATCCCTCGTGCAAAATCAAAAAGCAGCTTATTTAATGACTACTTTCCAGAGGTGAGTACCACAAAACTGCACTGAAAAACATTCCTCTCTGAAATACTGAGCTCTTGGCTTATAACATTGGAGCTGCTCAGTTTTTCATGAACTCTCCTCATGACTTGGATTCAATTTGCCCCATCAGCAGATGGGAAATGGAGGTAAAGAGAAGCTAAGTGGCAGGGCCAAAATCAAAGGAATCATTTGCAAGGAAGGGGTTGCAAGCAACCCCCCTCGGTGGGGTTGCTTCCAGCTTGTGGTCTTTCTTTGTGCTAAAGTTTCAGAAAAATGAGAGGCAGTACTAGAGAATGTTCTTGTGCCAGAGGTGAGAAGAGTGATGCAAATTTTCTTTCATTGGTCTTGTAGTTTCCAGTTTGGCAGCACGCAAGAGACAAAAGGGTGCAACGGACATGAGACAATGTAAAAGTAAAAGCAATATTCCAGCCATGGAGAATCTGGATGCAGTACAAGTCCCATGTCTAGGCAAGGAAAACCCTTGCTCAATCCCTAGGGGAATGTAAGTTTTCATCTTCTCCCAGGTTTTACCCTATCTCTAGATCCAGGATACTGTCAGACAGAAGACCAAAGGCCCGCAATTGTTGCAGTGATTTCCACTTGCTTGTGGATGCAGCAAAGGACAAATTCAAGGTAACGCCAAGGGTGGAGAAATTTAATAAACAGTGCCTTTGAGCTATTATCCATATCAAAACAGTGAGATAAAAAATTACAAATGATTAGAAACTTTGCCAAGTGGTTGCACAAACAGGGCTGAGGCAATGAACCTGAAAGTGCATCTCCATTGGGTGAAACATGCTCTCAGCAGGGAGGCCACCAGGCCCTCAAAGAAAATGTGGTAGAGTGAACTTTTAGTAGGTGACAGTTCAAAAGGAAGATGAGATACTGTGATATTTTTGGAAGAGAACTTAAATACCTGTGACACAGGTCCCAGCTAGATAGAAGTTACAGGAGCCAACTAGTTACTCTAATAAGCCTAAATTGCATCTACAACAGAATGTGAGGAAAAAAACCTTTTGAATCAGCGACATGTTTCAGTTCAAGAGATGAATGGGGGTCCTCGTGTGCAAACCTTCTCATGCTCTAGCAACATCTGAAAATGTTGTATGGGTCTGCATACATCTAGTTCAGCCTTTAAATCACTGTTGAGTACTATAAGTACATGAGAAACCCATACTTAAATTCACCTGGGATGTTCTCCCACCTTGCCAGTAAGGGTCAGATTCATTTGCCCACAGAGACATCCAATGTCATACTAGGTATTGAGGGGTATCTTCCCTTCGGCTGCTTTTCCAGAAAAAGTAAGAGTCTCTTGTGAGTAGTGTTGTATACGCCAGTTCCATGAGGATTTCTCAGATGTGCTATGATGCATGAAATGGTACCAGATGTCTATGTTTCAACAACGGAATCCCACCCTAAAAGGGGGATCAACATGGAAATTGAAATACCTAAATTTAAGAGTTTGTGCATAGGCACCTTTACACAGAGTAAGAGTTTTCCCTTGAACAAATGGGGTTCTGTTGGCAGTCTTCTCATAAGTGTGTGGTGCTAATTGAGATGCTGTAAGGTATGTGAGATGTTCATGGGGCAGGCACAGCACCTGCAGGAGACTTGTGCCCTTCTGGAGCACCCATTGGAGGCCAGGTGGAATATCCCATCATGGTTAAAATAGCACCACACATCTGTGTGGACAACTAGGGGCGTTCCAGGTTAATCTTTTCTATGAAGAGTTACTCATCACCCCTCTTGCATTCCTCTGGACACTGAACTCCCTCTAAGTAAGTTGGAGCTTGTGGACTTAGTGGACAGATAGTCACCCATGTGCAGGCACCCAAATATGGTCTGAATCCTACCCTTAACCACTGATAGCGATTCCCTGAGTGTGATCTTTCAATGGGATGTGCTGTGCTCTGTGGAAATGCCATTTAGACAATTCTTTCCTTTAGTATCTTGTGAAACCACCACCTGGGAGTGATCCACAAGACTCAAGACTAAAGTCAGGATATTGCTACTATTACTTCCGCTTTATCTACAAGGCTAGGTAACCTTCCAGATTTGGAAATTAGACTGGTTTGTCATGATTTGGTCTTAGGAAATTTATTTCTTATCACTTGCTTATCCTCTAGGGTTGAACAGGTATGTTGAATCATCTATTCTAGTATCACTGTTGATGTTGAAGTTACAACTCTACAATCACCTGGAGTTTTCTTCCCTACCCTTTTTCTCCATGTTTTTAAAGGCAGAGTTTATGATAACCTTTTCCACAACTTCTTGAATTCTCATGTGCTTGTGCACACTTCTTTTCTCCTGCCAATCCTTGGTGGACTCCAGCTGGAGCATGTAGGATGCCAGTGTTCAGAAGGCAGGAGTTCAGGGCAAAACTACAATGTAGTAATTGTAAACCTGTAATCCCAGGCTGAGACTTAAGATGAAAGGCCTGTGAAGCATGACTTTGCCTCTTTAGCCATCTGGGCAGTCACCAAGCATCTTACGAGCTTGGATGCTCCTGGCAAGTGTGGAAGAAATTCATTGATTAGAGCCTGCATTCCAAAGTGACGGGCACATTAAGAAGCTTTAGGCTGAAAGATTAAAGACATATTTAAAAACTCCTACCCAGCAAATAGAGATGCACTCATGCTTTGTACTGAGGGCATGTGTTGTCCCAGATAATTTCTAATGGGTCAGAGATGGCCCTGGAGCTCTTGAGTCTCCAGAACCTGCCCATCCCAGTGCATCTGATTGCGGTCTGTAGCCTGTTCTTTCCCAGCTTTGGACTTTGGCCTCTGCTCCAACCTCTTGTTTTAATTGTTTTAAGCATCTGGACTCAGTTAACCTTTTTTTTTTTTTTCTCTCCTTTTTTTTTCATCAATGCAGAAGCAAAAAAAGGCCCTTAATACTTCACTTTTCTACATGTCATTAAATAAAGGTGTCTTGTGCTGAGAGGTACACTGTTGTCATGACTTTTGGGCAGGCTTTGCAGTGCAAAGGACAACATGAAGACTAAAGCAGGAGGAATTTGTCCTGGAGACAGCTGACTTACCGCACAAGCCCCTCACAGCACTATATTATGGGCAGCCAGCCCCAGGCCTGGCTGTGAGAGGTGGTTAGAAAACAGCTGCCAAAATAATTTTTGACTGAGAACAGTATTTTTTGGACAGAGCTGAGTCCCCACCACCATCCCCCTCCCCACCACCTCTAGAGACTTTTTCATGGAAGCATAGAGACTTCAGTGAAAGATCACATAGAAAGTACATCAGTGTAAGAAGATGAATTTCAGAAAAGAAGAAAAAAATATTTCTGAATAATCTTTTAGATTTCTGGAAATTCATTTTAGTTTTGTTATCTTTGTTCTGGGGTGACTATTTTTACAATTTTCCATGGTGTGTCAGCGGTAAAGGATTCATTAGGCAATGTGACTATCAGTATGTCATAATATAGTCGTGGAAGTATTCTCTTATATTCTTTTGTTTGCCTTTTCAAATCCTTTAAGGCAGATGCTATTTAGAACTGACTGAAATATCTTATCTTCCTTTCTAGATCAAAGTGTCTCCTGTTTGTGTTGTAATTAATAAGTAATGAAACACCTTAATTACAATACAAACAGGAGATACTTTGATCTGGAAGGGAAGATAAGGTATTTCACTCACTGCTAAGTAGCAGCTGCTCATAATGATTTTGAAAATAAAATAAAAATAGAATATTTAAACAATTTTGGGTCATTATGGCATGCCAGGAGTACCTGCCATAACATAGGAAGAGATAATATAAATATAATAAAATACTATTAAAACCCCATAAAATAACCAAAGAATTTCTTGAACTATGTTTTTGGATTGAAAATTCCCTCATCCAGGCGGTTTCAAAAGTAGTTGGTTTTGTTCTGATTCCAAGTGAAAACAGTAGAAGTTCCTGGGAAAATGGGAACATGTGAGCATCAGTCTCTTCTTGCTCCTGCTTCAGTTCCATTTCTTGCAGTGGATAAAGATGATGGATAAAGACCATCTCCCCAGCTACAATTTCTTGCCCTTGAAATACCCAAGGCCACCACTTGCAGCACCCTAGCCTCTGCTGGGGAATGCTTGCATGCTGTTGAGAAGGGTGGCTGCAATTCGAAGCCCATGGCCTACCTGCTGAGTTCAATCTAGAGAAGCTGAGAAAACTAGTGAACCTGAGACATCTGGTTCATGTTTGGATCATGCTGGGGAAATAGCAGTGAGAAGACCTAGTCATATCAGGAAGAGAGGTGGGCCTTCTGCAAAACTTTCATCTCCTCATAGTGGCTATAGCCAGCCCTGGTTACATCCTCATTCTTCTGAGTGCCTCATGGTTTGGTAATGATTAGCATTCACCGGTCTTACAATATAAAATTACCTTAAGGAAATTGCTCATCCATCACTTTCAGGTTTCTTCCAGAAATTCAGTCAGAAATTTGTACAGAAATAAACATTTTCCAAGAAAAAAGGAAGCAAGCCAAGCCAAGCCAAGCTAAGTTAAGCTAAGCCAAGCCTTTTTTTTTATTTTCATAAACTTTAATAATGTGATGCATTATTATAATGTGATGCCTCTGCTAATGGGAGGCAGAATAATGCAAATGTATAACTAAATAAGGAGAAAAATGTGAAGTTGGATGGATATTACATTAAATGGTGAATGCAACTTTGACTAGAATTTAACTAACTAATTTAACTTTGACTACATTTTAACTAAAATTTTACTATGTTTTCTTTCATAGAAGAAGTACTTTCTTAAAAAGCAATGGTAGGATGAGCTAAGCTTAAAAATCAGGATGAAGAAAATGTTTCCTTTCACAAGAGTCCTCTACTGCTGTTCACACACCTTGGTCTCAGGAAGGTTGTATCCTCATACCCACAATAGATAATACCCAGATCTGCATAAGATCCAGGACTACAATGGTGGGACCAGCAAATGCAAAATAGGCACACTTTAGCTAACTTTCTAAAATTCATCTGTACTTGTTAATATTTCTGATGCTATCTGCATGAAGGACCCTTTTTGGGGGGGATCTATCTCACTTTTTTTGCCACTGCAGTCATCTGGTGGCAAACAGGTTCAAATGTACTGTTTAGTCTGGGTGTTGTGCTCACTTATTTCATGAATTTACAGCTGGAGGCTTTTAACACAAAGATTCCTTTGAACTTTGTATTCTGTCCCACCTCAGACTTGCTCCTTGGCTCTAGTATCAGTGATAAATAATAACCATTTATTTTTGCATACAATAAAAGTTTGATGCCCTCTACTAAGGAAGTGGTTAAAGCTTCTTTTCTACCTACTCTGGAAAGATTCCTAGTAATGAACACTTTTCCATGCATGAATGTCTTTATTTTCTTTTTTTTTTTTGGCCTGTTCCCAGGTTCTTTAAATACAACTTTTCCTAAAACACGATGTCTCTTGCTGTGTTGCTCTGTCATGCCTATCTTTATGTTCTACACAAAGCACAAAAAAATATTAATGTCATCACATGGGTAATCATTGACCACCTTGGCTAACATAGCAATTAATGAATTCAGAAACTTTCTGTTGTTTTAATTTCTTCTTGAATAATTGTGAGTGTAAGGGCTATCATGTTGCATAATACTAAGCACTGAACAGTGTCTTTCCTAAGAGAAATACAAGTTCTAGCTGCAGCTAAATGTCCAGACTCAATAATGAGGGATTCTGATGATCCTATGGTTGCTTCTGCTGACTGGATGACCAAGACTCAAAGAACCTCAAGTTGATTTTTTTTAAAAGTCTGACCTGATGGATCTTTTTCAGAGCACTCAACACTTTTTCTGGCAAGGAACCTACTGGACTAATTCAGTCTGAATTTCCTTTGAATTATACCTCAGAAAATGTGTAGTGCAGTGGGAAAAAAGGGCACTGAATCAACTTCCAAAAACTGATTGGAGAAAAGCATTCTGACTTTCTCATTTCTGTGAAACTCTGAAATTTTGAACATTTTTCAAACTAAATGGAGAAAAAAAATAAACCAGTCAATGTCTTCTGACAAGGCAGATTAAAAAAAATAAATCCAAATAATGGACAAGTACAATTCTAATGATACAAAAGCATTTTGTTTCAAGGAGTGAAAACATTTGATTTTGATAATATCAAAATATGATATTTTAATATCTAGTATGTTAACATATGAAGCATGTCTACCAATACATCACATTAATATGAATACATGTCAAAATTATATGGAAAATAAATTCAAAATGGGACTATTGAAATATTATCTAAATTAAATTATTTAATGCTTTCCAGTCAAATAAGGGAAGGAAAAAAACCTACTCTAAAAGTTTTCTATTAAAAATTCCAGCAAAATACTTGACTCTTAATAAAATGGCATTCACTAGTGACAAGATACCTTTATCAATATTTTCTGATCTAGCTTGATTGCTTTCCACAGGTTGTTTTGAGGAAAAGATTTGCTCTTTTAACTGTATTTTGCTGTAATTTCATTAACTAAAGTTCTTACAAATTTTACCTCAGACTCCTCAGACAGAATATATTCTAGTCATAGCTATTTTGCTACACAGACAAAACCTCAACTAAAATAAAAAGTGACATCTGCCTTTGATTTCCAAGAAGAAGCTTTTTCACCTTGGTCAGCTGAGCAGACTTAGAAATGGGAGAATATTTCCTCCACACTGAGGATCATTTGCACTGTCAGAAGGGCACGGAGCTGCAGTCCCAGAGAATCAGATCCTGCTGATTTTGGGGTGACACTGGCAGTTATATTCATTTAAGAACTACTCCTGCAGGTCCAGAGTTAACCCAGTGGTGTTTCTGGCTGGCATTCCCAAGGTCCTTCTTACATCCCACTAGTTGTATTTCTTTGTGCACCACAACCAAGAGACATATTGGCTTTCTCCTTCATCAAGGGGCGGTGAAGGGTGGTGGGGCTGGTGTTTCAGGGAAACACAAGTCATCATCTCATATAGGCTGATGATTGTGAATTAATCTTGTTGATTGAAAGTGCTATTAAAGTAGAATGGAACCATTTATGAAATCAAGAGACATTTCTAGCTTGCGGTCATGCATCTTGCTCCTTTGGTCCCTCTTGCTAGAGGCAGGTCTTCTCCAAATGGTGGAGAATTACGAGTTATCAGACTGTGCAGCCCATCTCCCTGCCAAGGTAGTGATGTTTCCCACAATCTCTTTATTGTCTACTCAAGTTGTAATCTCTCTCTAAGCAGTGGGGCCTCCGAATTTCCTATGAGAGACAATTCTGTAGTTGTCCAAACCAAAATGAACACTGGAGACATAGTGTGTGAGTCCAAGAGGAGAATGAGGATATTGCCCTTTGATTTAGCCCACAAGTAAATCTTCTTGGATGTCAGGCTCCTTGCTTGCTGTTTCATACACATAGGAGAGCCAGAACTGCATGAACCCATATTCATGTAGATCTATCCCTTTGGCAAAGCACAACGTCCTGGCCCAGCTTAAGGACAGCTTTCAGTCTAGTTGTCTTTGTTTCTCCATTTTGATGTCTGACCTTACAAATTGTTCTTCCATATTTTTATTATTTTTTTCCTCCTCCTCTTGTCCCTTCCCCTTTTTCTTCATGCCACCAGCATTAAATAGCTCGAGGCTGTATTTAAAGAACTGAGAAGCTGCAAAGAATCAAGTAGGATAATGGGAAGAAAGGCTCAATGGATCCCCCGGGACTTATCATGGTTTCTCTCCAACTGTTTTACATGGAGTCGAAAGTTCAACCTCACATTTTCTGGAAAGGAAAAAAAAGTAGAGAAAGAAAGAGGACAAGTCGTGATGTGGGAATCTTTGGACTGTGATGAAGATGGAAGGCGCCACTTGAAAAAGTGAAGCTCTTCCAATGAGAAACAGATGTCCTACATGTTCCTAAACACATTCAGTCCGTTTTCAATTACACCAGAATTAGAGCAGTAATGAGAAACAAAACAGGGTTGTTGGTTGGGGTTTTTTTCCGTCTCTCTCCTCTGTCTTCTTTCCTTTCTGCTACAGATGGATCAGTAGCATATCTCCAGATGACATCTCAGATTGCTTCCTAAAACAATGCTAATCATCTAATACTTCTAGTCTGACACTAATCTTTTCTTTCCTTGGTCTTATTTTCTTCAGACAACTGAATGTTGGACCGGTTCTACAATCTGAGGAGTTCGTTAGACTTCATGAGAAAGGCTTATTCTGCTCATTTTCTGCTTGTTAGAAGTGCATCGATAATGACACTTTTATGTTTTTTGGTTTTTATTGTTTTTTCCAAACTAAGATTTGACCAAACTTCTTTCTTTTCTTGACTGTGAGATTCCTCACTATGGCAAGAAGGAAGGAGAGATTTCTCTAAAAAAATTTCATGTTAGAATCAGAAAGTACACCAAACTACTCTTTTCCTTCGATTTTCTTTTTTCTGGAGCAATTAGAGATTTTGTTCAATAGTTTCTTTGTTGCTCAAAGACAAGTTCACAATGAAAGCAAATTACAGAAAACTCAAACCAACCCCCTCTTTAACACCCCCCCCCCCCAGCTGTTTTGCCAAATTTGGGTTTTAAGCTTTTTCTTCAGATGCACATTGCTTTATAGTAGGTTAATCTTTAGAATAGAGTTAGACCTAGCAAGGGCTGTTCTTGCTTGAGCAAGGAACTTGGAGATAGATAGAGGACTTTGGAAATCTGCTGCAAGCCCAACCCATGAAGATCACGAGCCTAAAGCTCATGTCATTTCAGGACACATGAATTAACAAAAAGTGATCTGAAGGATTGTGAGAGATCCTCCATTGGGCTGTCCTATTTGGACCCGCAGCAAAAAGGCTGAGAGCTTCAGAGCCTCAAAAATCTCATGGTTTGCACGTTGTTTTCTAGCTGAGGCTGGGGAAACACAGAAGAAAATTTGTGCTAATGCTAAGGGGTGTCCTGGTTTGAGGTAAAATGGAACTAATTTTCTGTTCAGTAATTTTACTTCTTTTAGCTGGGCCTCTTCTAATGAACTAAACTCTGAAATTAACAATATATTGTTCAGATAACATTTAGGCTTACAGTGATAAGACCTGATTATACCAAGGAATTGTATGCAGA